>CAVNYN010283603.1:0-17817 GCA_963692815.1 Nyctanthes arbor-tristis | reverse complement strand
CAGGTCTGTGCTAAAGTTCAATCTCTATATAGAGGGTTGATACCTGTCCTTCACTTCAGCACACGAATTTGTAGAACTCAAGACACTTTATATTATTCGTCATGGGTAGAACTTCCTACTCTCCATTGCAGTTTGCCCAGCAATAATACATCATAACTCAATCACAGCCACTCCTTGCCTTCAAAACCAGAATTATTTCAGACCCTTAATCCGTATTGGCTAATAACTGGACTGCTAATACGTTAATATGCAATTAGATCGGTGTTTCCTGCAGCAAAACTTGGGAAACATTTTTGGGCTTCAATATCTATGGCTAACTGAAACTTATTACTTGTCAGGTACACAACAGTTTGATATTCACTTCCCAACCTTGAAAGGTCTTTTTATGGCTGACGACTCACTTAGGGGAGTAATTCCGAGCTGAATCACCAATGCTTCTAAGCTTACCCTCTTAGACATAGGCAGCAGTTTTGTGACAAGAAATGTTGTCAACTTCAGTAATTTATGACTTCTGCTGCAGAAATGTGACAAGAAATGTTGCCCTCCAATAAATTGCAGTACATTTGTATATTTTCGGTGAAGGGGAGTCAATGGTTCAAGCAAAGACGCCAGCAACAATCTCACGAGATAGAAGAATTTTTTCCCATGAACTGAAATATATACAAATACAAATGTAGTCCACAGTTCATTGTTGAAAAATGATGTGAGGATATTTCAATGAAAAAATTTGGGTCATTTCATGAACCTTGGGTATACATTGAAGTTTTAGTGCTTCAAGAAATTTAGTCCCCTGTTCAAATTGGAAAAAATTTGTACAGTTTCAGCACACTTTCTTTATGTCGGAGGGAGTCCTTGTCAATGACACGATCCTCAAACATCATTCATAATTGTAAATCGTCCAATGTGAACTCTCAAATGGCATGTTAGGACTAACACGATCAAAGACGCGTACACATCAGTTAAGTCAATCACACAGCCCCTCAACTTATCAAGCATTGAACAACACGAATATAATTTTTCCTAAGAATGTAGAGTAAGAAACAATGAAATTGGCTCCTAATGACGGATGAGGCCCCCCACAAGATGTGGAAAAACTATGGTAGTTGACTTATAAAGAGAAATTATAAAGATGTGAAATTAGTGGTGTAGATTTAATAAAAGAGATCGGAAGAGCATGGTTATAAATGAGCAGTTGTCAAATGAATAGTCAAATCGGTGGTAAGTGAGATTATAATGTATTTTGATAAAGAGGATCAAATAGGGTAAAAGAAGAAAATTAAGAGAAAGAATGAACTGGGAAACAAGAGAAAAATAAAAGAAAGACATTTGTCCCCATCCCATATGATCTGAATCGAAAACACCACATTTTATTTTACTCTTAATGTGAATACTTTTAGATTCTTTTGTCTCGTTCCAGATTACGTGATTAAGGTTATTTTGGTGGTTATGTTCTTATTATTGAAAATCATTGACTATAAATATAGTGGACCTAGTCAAAATTTCCATCTATATTATTAATAGAAGGCTCATTTCTGTCATTCAATTAAAATAGCATAATTAAATTGCATTGTCTTCTCAGATTAAGTTTATATTTCATGGATAAACTTTGCTTCTTCCTTTTTGTTGCATTTTTAATGGTAAACAGCCTTGTAGTTTGTTCAGCTAGAATAGTTCATTACTCAACCACAGATGAAGAAGCACTTCTTGCCTTCAAGACCCGAATCACCTCAGACCCTTCTTGCCTTCAAGACCCGAATCACCTCAGACCCCTACAGCATATTGATCGATTCCTGGTTGAAGAACACATCAATTTGCAATTGGAAAGGCATTTCTTGCAGTGGAAAGCCACCACGAGTCGCCGCACTAAATTTTTCTGGTTTCGGGTTCAGAGGTACCATTGCTCCACATATTGGGAACTTAACATTTCCAAGTTCTTTAGATGTTAGCTCCAACAATTTCACAGGGATTATACCCCCGGAGCTTTCCCATCTGCGTGACTTAAAAGTAATAAATGTGGGATTTAACAACTTTAGTGGAGAAGTACCATCATGGTTGGGAACCTTACCATAACTTCAACATATTGTTCTAAGTAACAATACTTTCTCTGGTAGCATCCCGAAAGCATTGCTGAGCAACAACTCAAATCTACACCGACTGCATATAGATTACAATTTTCTAAGTGGGAATATTCCCCAAGAGATTGGCAATCTTTCTTCCTTGGAGTATTTATCTTTAAGTTCCAATCAGCTTTCTGGTTCCATACCAATTTGGTATCTTCAACATATGTTCTTTGCTGGTACTTAATCTCACAGCTGATAGCTTGTCAGGCACACTACTGGAATATATGTGTAATGATATACTGAAACTAAGAGGATTGTATCTACAAATGAATCAACTTTCTGGGAGAATTCCATCAAATATACTCAAGTGCAAGCATGTAGAGGTCGTATCATTATCCTCTAATCATTTCAATGGAAGCATACCCAATGAGATTGGTAGTATTTGTATCTAGGGCTAAACGACTTTATTGGTATGATTTCTTTTCTTTATATACATATAGTTGCTTTCAGGATCCTTGCATCACAGTAGATGTCTTGCCAATTCCTTTTCTGCCTCTTTCTGCAAGCTTTTGATATACTGATTTTTTAATTTTTTTTTCAGGTGAAATTCCATTGTAAATGGGCAACCTTTCCCATCTAGAGATATTGCGCATACCAGGAAGCTCTCTGAAAGGACCAATTCCACCTTTCTTTTTCAATATGTATTCTCTTAAAATATTGGACTTATCCAACAATAGTCTGTCTGGACGGTTCCCTCTTGGCATATTGGAACATGAAACTCTTGAGGTAATAGCTTTGGGAAGAAACAACCTCATGGGTTGTATACCTGCAGAAATCGGCAACCTTACAAGGTTACAACATCTATATTTGGATGAAAACAACTTAACAGGTATGTATTATTAATTACATTTTAATTCTTCCGGTTCTAAAATGCAAGGGAATCATCACAGAATTACATATGAAAACAAGAATTGATGGGAGTTACATTGTGGCAGGCCAATTACCGGTTGAGCTTGGCAACCTTGTTAATCTCGAGGGATTCAGTGTTTATAAGAATGGGTTATCTGGTCAAATCCCTTCCATTATATTCAACATATCGACATTAAAGCTTATGGATTTTTGTAGCAATGACTTCTCAGGCCAACTTCCTTCAACCATGGGTCTTTCACTTCCCAATTTCGAATTGCTTTCTATGGGTTTCAACAGACTCAGTGGAGATATTCCCAGTTCTTTCACCAATGCCTCTAAGCTTACCTATCTATTAATGGGTTATAACTCATTGACGGGCACTATACCCAACTTTGGTCATTTGAGAAATCTGCAGTGGCTTTTACTTGGATGGAACAATTTGGGAGGAGATTCTTGGAGCTTTTTCTCTTCATTAACAAATTGCAGATATTTGTTCTCTGTGCATATATTTTCCAATCAGCTAAGTGGTATCCTCCCAGCTTCCATTGGGAATTTATCCACTTCTCTACAGATTTTCAGTGCATCTGAATGCTACATTCGGGGTGATATTCCTGCAGAGATTGGAAATCTAAATAGCATTGAACGATTATACTTAGCAAGAAATCAACTAACTGGATCCATCCCAAGAACAATTGGACAATTAAAGCTTCTTCAACGCTTAAATTTTTCTCAAAACAGACTTGATGGGCATATCCCAGCAGAGCTTTGTAAGTTAAGCAAGTTGTGGGAGTTTGATCTAAGTGATAATCAGTTGTATGGGTCTATTCCTCCGTGTTTGGGTGAACTTAAATCCCCGAAATATGTATACTTAGATTCCAGCAAGTTGGAATCTACTGTACCAACAAACATCTGGAACCTTAACCTCCTTATGGTATTGAACTTGTCCAATGACAGTTTAGGCGGCTCTCTGCCCTCCGAGATTGGAAACTTGAAGGTCATCAATAAGGTAGACTTATCATGGAATCGATTCTCAGGTGATATTCCCAGCTCTATTGGGAATATGGAATCATTGGTTTCTTTTTCTTTTGCACATAATAAACTTCAGGGATCTATTCCTCAAACTCTCAGAAATATAAGAAGCCTCGAATCCTTGAATTTGTCTTTCAATAATTTTTCCGGATTGATCCCAAAGTCTTTGGAGAAGCTCAAGTTTCTACAGTATTTGGATTTGTCTCACAACAAACTAGAGGGAGAGATTCCCAATGGAGGCCCCTTCGCAAACTTTAGGACTCAATCATTTATGTTCAACTATGCTCTCTGCAGTGACTCACGACGAGATTTTCTACCTTGTGCAAGGCGTCATAAAAGATCAAGGGCAAAGAAAGTCACCTCATTGATAAAATATATTCTCCCCACAAAAATATTTCTTATCCTTGTAGTTATCATAAAACTTTTGGTGTTGAAAAGACGAAAACCAAAACATCATGCTCCCAACAGTGAAATTTCATTGAATTCATGGAGAAGAACTTCTTATCGAGAACTGCAAGAAGCAACAAATGCCTTCAGCATAAACAGCATACTTGGACTAGGAAGTTTTGGCACAGTATATGGCAGGACACTTTCTGATGGGCTGAATGTTGCTGTTAAGGTTTTTAATGTGCAGTCACAAGAAGCAAAAGTAAGCAAGAGCTTTATTACAGAAAGTAAAGTACTCAGCACAATTCATCACAGGAATTTAATAAAAATTATCGGATGTTGCTGTAACACTGAATTCAAATCCCTTGTACTAGAGTACATGGCTAATGGGAGTTTGGAGAAATGGCTATATTCCCAGAACTGCTTCTTGGACATGCTCAGAAGATTGGATATGGCAATTGATGTCGCATTAGCTTTAGAGCACTTGCACCATAGTGATATCTTCTCTGTTGTTCATTGTGATTTAAAGCCAAGTAACATTTTACTCGACAAAGATATGGTTGCCCATGTTGGTGATTTTGGTATTGCTAAACTCTTTGATGAAAGGGAGTTAATGGCTCAAACAAAGACCTTGGCAACAATTGGATATATGGCACCAGGTCGTGTTCCTTGTTTATATATTGAATATTATTTTCTGATATTCATGAAAAATGTTTAAATCTATTGATCTCATAATTTTTTACTGCAGAATATGGAAGTGAAGAAATAGTATCCAGTAGTGGAGATGTCTATAGTTACGGTGTAATACTTTTGGAGATATATACAAGGAATAAGCCAACTGATGAGATGTTTCATGAAGAAATGAGCTTGAAAAGTTGGGTTAGTCACTCATTTTACGAGAATACAATACTTGAAGTTGTGGACAGTAATTTGCTCCAAAGCGAACAGTACATGAACCTTCTCAAAATGGAGCAATGCATCTATTCCATTTTTGCTTTGGCAATGGAATGTTTGGCTGATTCTCCTGCTGAAAGAATCAGTATGAGGAAAGTCGTGTCTGGACTTCAGAAAATCAAGTTTCTATTTCTAGCAAAATAGAATACTTTTGTTTGCTTGAACAAAGATGCAAAAATCATAATAGAATGTATACATGCAAATTTGATACTTTGACGAATGTAATTTAATTAGAATTTGGAAAATCTGTTATATGTATAAATAATTTGCAGATGCAACCGGAAGCGTAAAAATGAAGAATATATACAAATGTAATAGAATAACATAAGTTGTGGAAGCGAATTTGCTTGGAAGAGAAATCTAGCATCTGACGAATATTCTTCCTCAAGGAAAATTCAAACTAGTGGGAAATCAATTAAATTTTCATTTGAAATTATATTTTCACCTTCTAGTTAAATCAGCCACAAACTTGTAAACCTCTCAGTTGTTTCATATTCATGGATAAAATTTGCTTCTTCATTGCTGTTGCAGTTTTATCAGTAAATTATAACCTTCAAATTTCCTCTGCCAGAATAGTTCGTAACTCAGCCCCGGATGAAGAAGCACTTCTTGCCTTCAAAACCGGAATCGCTTCAGACCTGAATAAAGTACTTGAAGTTGTAAACTCTAGTTTGCTACCAAGAGAAGATGCAAGTCTCCCTAAAATGGAACAATGTCATATTTTCTACTTTTGCTCTGGGAAGGGAATTTTTTTATTGAATCTCCAAATAAAGAATCAGCATGAGGGAAGTTGTGGCAAAAGTTCAAAAGATCAAATCTATATTTTTAGCAAGAGAATAGCTTTGTTTGCCTGGATTATTCAAGGCTCCTAATTGGTTTCTTCAATCTATACTTGCAAATCTGATAATTTGGGAATGTAATTTAAACTGTGAATGTTCTGCTGACTGTTATTGTTGGCACCAAGGTGCAACGTCAAAGCTTCTGTTAGACGATGGGACCGATCAGAATTATGTGGTCATCCAGAGAGAAAAAAAAGGCACAGAATATGCTTGAATCCCTATGTCCAAAACCGGGAACTGGACCTCTGGTCATTCCGACCCCTGATAAGATGATTTTGCCCGATTTCAAAACCCCTTAAAAAGACACAAAATGGCTCAATTTGAGATCGGACTATTTCGGCCGAACTGGGAAGATGTCAGAAGTTGGTGTTTAGACGAGATGTTAGTCTTTCTCTGCAATCGAAGTAAGAGCTTGTGGACCAGAATGAAAGGCCCTATAATGGGATGACGGATCATTTTTCCTTTAGGACACAGCTCGGAGGCCGATCGGGAACTGAAGTCCTGATCCCTGATCCCTGTGTTACAATCTTGAAGAAGAGAGGTACCTGTTAGGCGCACGGGGAACAGAAGAAACAGTTCACAGTTAGTTACGGTTATTAAGACAAAACTAAATGTACTTTGTACTTTCATATATACTAACCAAGTTCATGTCCGAACCGGTAGAATAAAATCCTTATAACACCCTGAGGCCTGCTTATAAATAGGGGCCTTGCGTTGCCAAAAGGGTGGAGGCATTTTTGCCTAAACTATAGAATCTAGAAAGAGAATTATTGCATTATACTCAATTGCTCCCAAACTCGTGTCCTGATCAAATTCCTTCCGTTCACACGTTCAGTCGGACCTCACTCCGACAAGAAATCCTGATCTTACCTCACCATCCCATTACACTTCTATTGCTGACTTGGGTCCACGTGAAAATCCAACGTCAACAGCTATCATTAACTAAACAACTCCAAAGGATGTGGCTACGTTTTATGTCCATAGAGATTATTAAAACCCAGAAAGACTGAGAACACTTAGAACCATACACCACTCCAGAGTAAGGCCTCTGACCTTAAAAATAAGGCTTTGTAAGCCTCCTGTCTTTTTGCTTGAAGAATCATCGAATCTGAGTCTCAGATCTTATCCACTGGACATCGGCATTCTAGAAAAATTAAGTAAATGGACATACTCTGTACGCGTATCTCCAATTCATCACACATCCCATAACTTACAAATTACTCCGTTAAAATTTCTCCGAGAGTACAAGTGATAAGAGATCTCCCCAACATCTTGTTTTCATAGTTAAGCTATAAATAAAAAACCAGTGAAGACAGATATTTTTTTCAAGGTTCCATCTACTATATTTGCAACTAATAAAATTATAGGCCTAACATGTCTATGTTTGATTGATTCTCCCATTGGAAGAATTAATATGAGGGATAAACTTCTTATGATCAAAGCTAGACTTCTTGCAAAATTAAATTTTTGTGTCCCCTTTCACAAATACGAGGTAAATCAGCGTAACAGATGATTTAAAGATATTTTGACCGATACCTTTCTTCTATCAATCCATACTAACTTGATGCTTGAGGAAATTTAATTTTACTTGGAAAATTTGTTTATTTCTTCATTGCTTGTACTCCTTATTCCTAAGCCAAGCAATTAATTTCTATCTCTAGATAATGAACAAATAATATTCTTTGGTCGATTAAAGAATTTTTTAATATGAGATGCATTTCTTCAAGCTTTACACTCGATCTGTAACTTTATCTTACTTTGAAATGATTACGCCCCTAACTAATTCTAGACTACTTCAAAACTTGACACTTTGTATTTAGTCGGTCAAGCACTAAGCTGACCGACCAATCCTCTTATATCACTCCTTATTGGTCAAGCACTAAGCTGACCAACCAATCCTCTCATATCACTCCTTATCTCTCATAACACACTCACTTATCACCCACAATGGAGATGACATCAAGTCAACAATTTTTTTTTAATTAAAAATAAAAGAGAGATCTAAAAGTGTTAATAAATACAAAGATCTTAATATATTGAAATAATTCCCTTTTTTTTTTTTGAGATTTAACTTTATGATTAATATTATTATTATTTTTTTGAAAGAAGCTTTATGATTATTGTCACTCGTAATTTGCGTACAACAACATCAGTATATTTTAATGCTACGTAGACTACAATCTGATTTTAAATTTGCATTCCTTATTATTCATTGTGATCAATTAAATGTGCAATTTCTGTGGAATATTAAACTCACCTTGACCTTATCAAGTATCAGTTTGGTGTCAAGAGATACCACAAAATACTGTGCTTGGGACTTTGTTAAGAGATGGGCACACGAATTTCAAAATTAGTCTGTTCTAATGAACCACCATCTTGTGAGGGCATATTAAGAGATAAATCTCATATCGATTAAATATAAAAAATAAAGTAACATATAAAGCACTTGAACTACTCTTCTAAACATGTTGACTTTTTAAAATAGACCCCAAGTCTTAATAGACTTAACATGTGCTTAAGGGCCACCACTCAAACATCAATTGTATATGTCAGTCTCATGGCCCCAATTTCTCCCACACTTGGTAACTTACAAATTACTTCAATAATGCTAGCCGACGACGTAAAGGGAAGAAGGGGCGAAATTGGTGCTCTGCTCCACAAGATTTGGGAAAGACAAAAGGAAATATATAAAAGGAAAGAAGGAATGATGCCGGGTGACATGGCTCGGGAGCGTCACGGCCTAAGGATGGATGATCACTGCTCTGTTTTCTTGAGGTTGGCTTCACTAGTTAAATGCTTTTTTTGCTATGTGTTATTTCTGAATTTTTGACTTGGCCAATCTGCAAGCTCGCAATAATGTGTATATATTTGTTTGGGTGCAAGTCTTTATGAATTCGAGTTTATTGATGTAGCTATATAGTTGTTCTTCCGTCCCATTCACGATGGCTAAGATTAAGATGGCAAAACAGGGGAAAGATGAAAGGAAGACATTGGTCCCCTATTGCCAGTCAACCCTCTCATATCAGTCGTATATGTCAATAAAGCACTCATATCATCCTCTGGGACGACCTCTCTCTCTCTCTCTCATATTTAGATTGTTCAAATATAATATATATATATATATATATATCATTCGGCATCCTAAATTTTTATACTCTGTGGTTTCGTGTTCATGGATAATCTCGCTTCTTCATTATTGTTGCAGTTTTATCAGTTTAAGAACAGTTCAAATTGAGTTTAAGAAGACCAAGAAAACAATGACGCTAGAATTTTCATGTCCAATGGCCCCCAACGTATGCCTCGAAACTACGTGCTTGGACTTGCACGATTAGTCAAGGACCCTCATGCACACGTCAATCTAGTCAGGATCATGGCCCCCAAATTTATTACACACCACGACTTGCAAATTACTCTGCAGGAATGTGCGTTTCGCTCTGCCATTGCCACTTCTTATTGAATTGAAATGTCAAAAATTTATTAGTTCAACTTACATGCGCACATCTTCTGTTTAAGCTGTGTGGGTTCATGAACAGGCACTCGAATGTGAACCCAACCCAACTTTTTTATTTTCTTATAATTAGATTTCCACCCATGCAACAAACTCTAAAGGAATTTCATACATAAAATATAATATAATTGTGTTTGTCAGGTTTTAAAAAAACTAAAAAACACAACCTGTATGGAATTAATATGCATCCTACGTTAAGTAGCATGCAATCGATTCTTTATTTTTAGTTTCTTATTTTTTCATTTCCTTTAATGACAATAAAACCCACTAGCATAATTCTATATTAGTTTCACACCCGTGAAGCACCTTCCAGAGTCACACACCTCCCACCATACTTAAGATGTATTTTATTAATACTCTACAAACTTCCAATGTATGTTCAAGTAGATTCTTGTATATAGAGATCTTATGATTAAGCTAAAAAGTTTTCTATTTTTAGATGTCCGTTTAGTTCAATAAAAATATCAAGAGTGATTTGGACTTAATTCATTAATTAAAATTGCACATATATATATATATATATATATATATATAAAATACTCTAAATAACTTTTTACATACCCAAATTAGTTAGAATACAAAATAACAAATATTATTTGAGATTTATATAGTATAAATAAAAGTAAAAATTATAAAATTTCGTACCCGCGTGTTTCACAGACATATTAATATGAGAATATAAAACATGATGGTAAGAAATATGAATTCGATGCTGCTAAGGAAATATTTAGATCTGATCTATAATTTTGAACGCAAATAATATTGAATCTAGATTGATATATTATCTATTTTCACATAATTCAAATCTATCAAGCAAATATGAGATATATCTAACCAAAATGTAATATGTAGAAAAGTCCCAAAATAAAATATTAAATTAAACGACTAAAAAGAAAAGTATAATAATAATAGAATAATGACGTCAGCAAATTGGTTTTCTAAATAAATCAGACAATGAGTGGGAAAATTGTTTCTAATTGTGCCCATCTAATCAATTGAGCCCACCAAACTTTCCTTTTATATGTATATAGATTAATTTTCCTTGTCAAAAATTAATCATATTTCAAACAGAAATAGTATTCAAATAAAAATATTGTTGAAAGATTACAAAGGAAAAATTGATCAAATGTGAAAAAATAAAATGTAATAGTCAGAGTTGTAGCCAAGCTATTTCTGCAAGCAAGTCAATCAACCCATATATAGGAATAATAAATCTCAGTTAAGTAATATGTGGCACGCATTACTTCTAAATTTCAGTGTTTAAAATTTCTCCAAGTCATGTTGAAGTGATGAGAAGTCTTCCCAGCATCTCTATATTAAGAAGGCTCGTGTCTCTCACTATATTAATTCTCTCTAAGTTTATATTCATGGATATACTTTGCTTCTTCTTCATTTTTGCAGTTTTATCAGTAAACAGCCTTGCAATTTGCTCTGCAAGAGTAGTTTATAACTTAACTACTGACGAAGAAGCACTTGTTGCCTTCAAAACTCGGATCACTTCAGATCCCAAAAACATATTGGCTGATAACTGGTTGAAAAACAAATCAATTTGCGATTGGGAGGGTGTTTTTTGCAGTAGAAAGGAACACCGAGTCACCAAGTTGGATTTTTCAGGCTTTGGGTTCAGTGCCACCATTGCTCCACATATTGGTAATTTAACATTTCTAAATTATTTAGATATTAGCTCCAACAATTTCACGGGGATTATACCTCCAGAACTTTCTCATTTGCATCGCTTGAAAGTGATAGATGCGGGATATAACAGCTTCAATGGAGAAGTACCATCGTGGTTGGGAATCTTACCAAAAATTCTGCGTATTGCTCTATGAAACAATAGTTTCTCTGGTAGCATCCCAGAAGCTTTGTTGCACAACAATTCGCAGCTAATGGAGCTAGACCTTCTAAATGGGTATATCCCACAGGGCATAAGCAATATTACTGTCTTGAAAAACTTATTTCTCATTGGTAATCACCTTACTGGTTCTATACCATTTGGCATCTTCAACGTATCTTCGTTGCAGATACTTCTTCTCAATCATAATAGCCTGTCAGGCAGCCTCCCAAGAGATATATGTAACCACATCTCGGAATTAAGAGGATTGTATCTATCATATAATCAACTTTCCGGGCAAATTCCGCCAAATATATTCAAGTGCAAGCATCTACAGGAATTATCATTATCCTATAATCATTTCAATGGAAGCATACCAAGTGAACTTGGTGGTCTAACCATGCTCTCAAAACTGTATCTCGGGATGAACGACTTCGTTGGTAAGGTTTCTTTGACCCATTAGGTTGATCAATATGACATCGAATTATTTGTTTGTGTATTGGGTGCGTGATTTATGACATTAGTCGTATTAGTAAATGTATTAGTATTATGCAATTAATATTTAAATGGTGTGAATAATAATTTATTTAATTAAGTTAAATCAATAGAATACGATAGATAAATATGTGTAGCAGTTGGCTAAATACACACGTATGAGATTATACATACATTCTTACTCATTAATAAATAGTTACTAATTTATCCATAAAATAACAAGCTCCTTTTTAATATAGGGGTTATACGTACTGTACCTTCTCAATCAATTTTTGCTTTTTGGCTTTTGACATACTAACTTTTTCAGGTGTAATTCCAATGGAAATTGGTAATCTTTCACATCTAGAGCTCTTGAGCATGCCCGGCAGCTCTCTTGTTGGACCAATACCATCTTTTATCTTCAACAAAAGTAAGTGTTCTTTGAAAGCAGTGAGCTTTGATAACAACAGTCTATCTGGAAGCCTCCCCCTTGACATGTTCAAATGTAAGACTCTTGAGATAATATATTTGGAGGGAAACAAACTTACCGGTGGTATACCTCTAGAAATCGGAAACGTTACAAGGCTAACAGCTCTAGATTTGGGAGATAACATATTAACAGGTAAATATCACAAATTTCACACTACTAACTTTCGTAGAAGGAAAATGCTAAACATTTTCACCCAGTATTTTATCGACCCCATATCCACCCGATTGAATTGCTTATATATAGTAATAAAATAAAATCAAATTATTGTGAAATTATCACGATATATAAGCAATTCAATGGGTGGATGTGGAGTGAACATGAGACGGGGTGGATGTATATCATTGTCCTTTTCTATAACTCTTCTGGTCCTAAAATATGACATAATAAACCTTGATGGAATGTGGCAGGCAAATTACCAGTTGAGCTCGGCAACCTTATTAATCTCGTGGAATTTGATGTTGCTGTAAACCAGTTATCTGGCCCAATCCCCTCATCCATATTCAATATATCAACAATGAAGACTATGGATTTTGGAGGCAATCAGTTCTCAGGTCAACTTCCTTCATCCATGGGTCTTTCACTTCCCAATCTCGAATGGTGTACTTTGTCTGAAAACAGATTGAGTGGATTTATTCCCAGTTCCATCACCAATGCCTCTGAGCTTACCAATTTAGAAATGACCAACAACTCTTTTACTGGCACTATGCCAGACTTTGGTGGTTTAAGAAATCTGAAGTGGCTTACTATCGCATTAAACAATTTAATAGGAGAATCTTTGATATTTTTCTCTTCGTTGACACATTGTCAATATTTGGAGTTTCTTGATATATCTGACAATCCACTAATTAGCGGCATCCTCCCAGCTTCCATTGGGAATTTATCCACTTCTCTTCAGTTTTTCAACGCTGACAGATGTAACTTTCACGGTGCTATTCCTGATGAGGTTGGAAACTTAAGTAGCTTGCAAGGGTTATTTTTAGTGACACATCAGCTGACTGGAACAATACCAAGAACAATTGGAGAATTGGAACTTCTTCAACGCTTGTATCTTAACCAAAACAAACTTGATGGAAACATCCCAGCAGAGCTTTGCCAGTTAAGCAATCTAGGAGAGTTTGATCTAAGTGATAATATGCTCTCTGGTCCTATTCCTCCATGCTTGGGTGAGCTTAAATCCCTGAGAACTGTTTACTTCGGTTCCAACAAATTGGAGTCCAATATACCATTGAATTTCTGGAACCTTGGAGACCTTGTTGAGTTGAACTTGTCCTCTAACAACTTCAGTGGCTCTCTTCCCTCTGAGATGGGAAAATTAAAGGTCATAAATACTGTGGACTTATCTTGGAATCAATTCTCAGGTGAAATCCCAAGTTCTATTGAAGGCATGGAATCCTTGATTTCTTTGTCTTTTGCGCATAATAATCTTCAAGGATCCATTCCTCAATCTCTGGGAAATATAAGAGGCTTTCAATCCTTGGATCTTTGTTACAATAATTTTTCTGGGTTTATCCCGAAATCATTAGAGAAGCTCAACTTGCTACAATATTTTGATGCGTCCCACAATAGATTAGAAGGAGAGATACCTAGAGGGGGCCACTTCCAGAACTTCAGTCCTCATTCATTTATGCACAACTATGCTCTCTGTAGTTATATAAGACGAGAATTTCCACCCTGCGTAAAGAGTGCTCAAAGATCAAGGTCCAAGAATGTTGTATCACTAATGAAATATATTCTGCCACCTATCATATTTTCCATCTTAGCAGTTAGCATAACTCTTTTGCTGTTTATTAGAAGAAAAAAACCAAATAGAAATGCACTGCCAGGTGAAATTTCATTGAGTCCGTGGAGAAGGATTTCCTTTTGGGAGCTTCAAGAAGCAACAAATGCCTTTAGTGAAGGCAACAAACTTGGAATTGGAAGTTTTGGTTCAGTATATGTTGGCACACTTTCTGATGGGTTAATTGTTGCTGTTAAAATGTTCAATTTGCAGTCAGAAGAAGTAAGAGCAACCAAGAGTTTTGTTACCGAGAGCAAAGTACTCAGTGCAATTCGTCATAGGAATTTAATTAAAATCATTGGCTGCTGCAGTAACACTGAAATCAAAGCACTTATACTGCAGTACATGCCTAATGGGAGCTTGGAGAAGTGGTTGTATTCTCACAATTATTTCTTGGACATGCTAAAACGATTAAATATAATGATTGATGTTGCATTAGCTTTGGAGTATCTACACCATGGTGATATATTTCCCATTGTTCATTGTGATTTAAAGCCAAGCAACATCCTACTCGACCAAGATATGGTTGCCCATGTCAGTGATTTTGGTATTGCCAAGCTCTTTGGTGAGGGGGAGTCAATGCTTCAAACAAAGACCTTAGCAACAATCGGATATATGGCACCAGGTGATGTTATCTTATCATATTTTGAATGTCATGGATCTATATTTCTATAAATTGATTAGGAAAACCTTATATTGATATACTCGTAGTTTTATATATTGATTTCACAAATTTTTAGTGTAGAATATGGGACAGAAGGAATAGTGTCTACCAGCAGCGATATATACAGTTATGGTGTGATGCTACTGGAAATTTATACAAGGAAGAAGCCGACAGATGAGATGTTTGACGAACAAATGAGCCTAAAAACTTGGGTTAGTCACTCACTTAACAAGAATACAATATGCAAAGTTATGGACTCTAATTTGCTCCAAAAGGAAGATCCAAGTCTCCCTAAAATTGAGCAATGTGTCTTTTCCATTTTTGCTTTGGCAATGGAATGTCTCATTGAATCCCCAAGTGAAAGAATCAGTATGAGGGAAGCCGTGGCCAGACTTCAGAAGATCAAATCTATATTCCTAGCAAGATAGAATAGTTTTGTTTGCTTCAACAAATAATGGATGATTAAAGGCTCTTTGCTTCCTAAGTCTGCACTTGCAAATATGGCAATTTGAGAGTGTAATTTAAATTATAAATTGGAAAAAACTGTTTATGTCATTCACGCAATGAGCAACTCTATTCGTTTGTACCAGTGTGTTCCTTTCTCTATAAAACACAAGCAGGAGCTTCATTCAATTATCTCAGAAATTAAGTGGCCTTATTGTTTCTCTATATTAAATAGGCCAATCTAAAATGTAATTCGCAACTATATTGCAACAATATTACCAATGTGTCTTTCCAGTTTCTATCATTACTAACAAACTTGCTCTCCTATGTGTGGCGGAGAATGCCCACCAAGGTGGGCATGGCTACACGTGATGGCCATCGAGATTGTTGATATCTAGACAGAACACAGAGTGTCATACGCAGTACACCAGAACAAGGTCCTTTTTCCCCCTTTTCTCTAAGGCCACTAAGGTGGCTTATTTTATTCATAAACTGAAAGATAAAAGTATAACTTAAGAGCGGGGCTAGGCTTGACCTCCAAAAAATGAAAAAACTCCATCGTACTAGGAAAGTACATGAAAAGATGATCATGGAGAATAGCATTTCTATCTTCTCCTTCCACCTTTGAGTGCTATACCTTCCGCTAAATTTCACCCGAACAAGGCATTTGACGTTACAAAGAGGCTCGAGAAGTAACCCGCTGTTATGCTGCCTGCCTTGCTTAGAATCAAATGCCATGAAGCAAGAAAAAAATCAGCCCAGGAATTGATCAAAGTATCTGCATTACTTCATCAAAATTTATATTGGTCCAGTTCCATATGAAACATTAAAAGAAAATTTATATGACTTATTCGTGATATTGAATAGCAATTCATAGGAAAGCATCCTTTAGAGGCCATCTCAAATTTCGTCAAAACATACATAGGGCTATTCTCAAAGGGAAATGTGGGGTTAATCATAAATGGATATATAAAATTAATTTCATTGTGTTGGAAGGTCATTGAATACTGGTTGGCTAAGCTGCCTCCTAAATCTGGGGAAAAAAAGGGAAAAAAAAAAAAATGGTCTTTCTATAATGATAATTACAATATCAGAGACTCTGCTTTATTTAGATATGTTTACTGAAACAGGCTAAACAGAGGAACTTTGCAGCACGATTTAATCATATTCGCGGAATGGTTTTGTACGTTAATACCAATTTATATGAAATTGTTTGCATTTCCCCTCTCCGTGTGTTGCGTTTTCAAAATTAGTACTAGTCTAATAATTCACAAATTAGCATTATATATGAGATCGGAAGAGCGTCGAATTCTAGTTTTCTTGCTCAACAGGGCTATCTACATGGATCACTTGGCCGATACCCTATTTCTTTAGAGCATCTCCAATGCAAAGTTAGTGTGGAATGTCTTAGCTCAAAGTTTAACATAAGAGAGATACACACGAAAAAATTGATGGTCTCGTATGTTTTATATTTTCTTTTAATTTTCTTTTTCTTTTAATTACTTTAATATCTTTTACCCCACTTTTTCTTCACCTTTTCTTCATCGTATGAAGTGTCAGGTCATATATCTACATTCCTCTTCACCCTCTCTACTATTATTTTATTATATTTTTGAATTTGTCTCTCTCACCCCCACTTTTTTAAATTTCCCTCTCTTTTTTCTTCATTTTTCTCTCTCTTTCCTAGGGCTGTGCAAACGGGTTTTGGTCCTGGGTTTTTGAAGGACCAAGACCGGACCAAACATCTTCGGTTCGGTCCCGGTCTCGGTCCTAAAAATGGCAAGCCCAAACGGTTTCGGTCCCGGTTCGGGTTCGGGTAATAATTCGGTTTTTTTCGGGCTTTTCCGGGCTAGTGAAAAAATTTTCTATAAACTTAGGAACGTAAAAACACATATAAACAAAGTTTAGAATAAACAAATAGAAGAGCTTTTTATGCAACAAAAGTATTAACATGCCTCTGTAAGGTAGAAACACTAGGCTTACTTGTATTTCTCATTTTTTTATTTTAACAAATTTAAAATTTTTAAATATTTGAAATATATATCCTAAATTGGAAAATAAATGTAAAAATCATAAATATTATATATACTTTATAATTTTAATAATTTTACAATACAATTTTGATATTTTCAAAAGATAAAAGATAGATAATTTCTACTTTATTATACATTTATAGGGATTAAATATTACAAAAATAATGTAATTGTCAAAAATAAATAACACTTACAACTTAAAATAAAAACAAGAAAATCAATTTCACATTTTTTACTAATAAGAAAACCACTTGAATAAATGAGAAGATGTATAAGCACAAATTCTCCACGTCTATATATAAATATATTTATATATATTATATAATAATAGCATGTAACTTAAATAAAGTCAATAAACATATTTTAAATTTGAACAATTTTTTTTAACAAAATCCTTACAATGTTGGAAATTCTAATA
>CAVNYN010283602.1:0-16023 GCA_963692815.1 Nyctanthes arbor-tristis | reverse complement strand
GAAAACTATTGGGACGATAAGGCAGTGGGTAGATAATAGTGTTTTTCATCATGTGGCACAGGAGACAGATGCAAATAAATTGTGGACTAAATTGGAGTCTATGTTTGAGAAGAAAACTGCAGCCAGAAAGTCCTTTTTGATCAGAGACTTGGTCAATATGAAATATAAGGACGGTACGAGTGTGACAGAGCACTTGAATAATTTTCAGAATGTTGTGAATCAGCTGATGACAATGGGAATGACTTTCGAGGATGAATTGAAAGCATTACTAGTTTTGAGTTCTTTGCCAGACAATTGGGAGACTTTTGTTGTGACTATTAGTAACTCTACTTCAGACGGTGTGTTATCTATGGATTCTGTGAAGAACAGTATGCAGAATGAGGAAATCAGGAGGAAATCTTCAGGTTTGCATGTGGGTTCAGATAATACATTAGCTCTTGTTTCAGATGATCACAAAGGAAGAAGCAAGAATAAAGGGCAAATGCGTCACAGCAAGTCTAGAGGCAGGTCAAAGTCAAAAGATAAGAAGACTTGTTATCATTGTGGCAAAGATGGTCATTATAAAAGAAATTGTAGAATTTGGTTGAGAGAGTAGAAGGAGGGTAATAATGAGAAGAAAGAGGATGAAAATACTGTAGGTGTGGTGACTAGTGATGTACTCTCTTGTGGAGTGGGTCAATGCCTGCATATTAGAGACCCTTTTACTGAGTGGCATGTTGACAGTAGTGCCTCATATCATGTTTGCAGAAATATTAAGTTGTTTACTACATACAGAGCATGTGATTATGGCCAGTCAAATATGGTTAACTCTTCACATTCTAAAATCATGGGGATCGGTGATATTCACCTGGATACAAATATGGGGTACATCTTAATTCTGAAGGATGTAAGACATATTCCTGACATGCGGTTTAATCTGCTTGCAATAAATACTCTCGACCGAATCGGGTATTTCAGTACTTTTGGTGATCAGAAGTGGATGTTATCAAAGGGATTAATAGTTGTTGCCAGTGGAAAGCTTTGTTGCACGCAATACAAGACTTATGCAAAGTCTTGTAAGACTGAGGTAAATGCAGTTGAAGATCTTTCTCCTGATTTGTGGCATAAGCGGCTTGGGCACATGAGTGAAAAAGGTTTACAGGTTCTGGCTAAGAAGGCAGTTATCTCTTTATTCAATGGTACGTCCCTAGACCGATGTGAACATTGTTTATTCGATAAGCAAACTCGAGTTTCCTTTTCTGGCACGTTTAAAAGAAAAGAGAATATTTTAGATATTGTGCATTAGGATGTGTGTTCTCCTAGTGATGTAGCAGCATCTTTGGGTGGAAACAAATATTTTGTTACATTTGTTGATGATGCTTCTAGGAAATTATGGGTTTATCTTCTGAAATCTAAAGATCAGGTACTCCAGTGCTTTAAGCAGTTTCATATCATGGTAGAACGAGAAACAGGGAAGTGTTGGAAAGCCTCAGAACAGATAATAGTAGGGAATACACTTCACATGCGTTCAGAGAGTATTGCTCAGATTTTGGGATTCGACATGAGTTTACGGAAGTAGGGACTCCTCAGCATAATGGCGTGGCAGAAAGAATGAACCATACCATTCTTGACAGAGTCAGATGCATGTTGAAGACAGCCAAGCTTCCTAAGACATTTTGGGGTGAAGCAGTTCGAGACTGCTTGCTATTTGATTAATAGATCTCCCTCAGTTTCTTTGGATTCTGATATTCCAGAAATAGTTTGGATAGGCAGAGATGTTTCATACTCTCATCTAAAGGTGTTTGGATGTAAAGCCTTTGTACACATACCTAAGGAACAGAGATCGAAGCTTGATGACAAAGCTACTCCTTGTGTTTTTCTTGGCTATGGTGATGAACAGTTTGGATACAAGTTTTGGGATCCAAAGAAAAGGCAGCTTGTGAGAAGTAGAGATGTAGTGTTTTATGAAGATTAGACGATTGAGGACTTTGATAAAGTCGAATAGTCTAAGGAAATGACTTTAGTTGTTCCTGGTGTCATACCTGATAATTCTTCAGCATCTCAGCCTAGCACTAGTAGTCAGGTAGCTCCTATTGATGATGAAACAATCGATGATAGTCTAGTTGATTAGACTAGTAATCAGGAGGAGCAAATTACTGATCAGGGGGAGCAGACCCTTGTTGAAGAAAAAGAAATTAGAGAATCAAGAATATTTGCAAGATGGCGTATACCATCTACCAGGTATCCAAAGTCTGATTATATTTTGCTCACTGAGGATGGAGAACCAGAAAGTTATTCAGAGGCTCATGGTCATAAAGACAAATCCCACTGGATGAAAGCCATGGTAGATGAGATGACTTCTTTGAAGAAGAATGACACCTATGAGCTGGTAAATCTTCCTAAGGATAGGAAGGCTTTGAGGAATAACTGGGTGTATAAAATCAAAAGAGACAACAATGGTGACTTGTTGAAGTACAAGGCTCGTTTGGTTGTGAAAAGTTTTGAGCAGAAATACGGTGTTGATTTTGATGAGATTTTCTCCCCTGTGGTGAAGATGTGATTTTAGCAGCCAGTTTAAGCTTGGAAATTGAACAGCTTGATGTGAAGACTGCCTTTCTTCATGGTGATTTGGAGGAAGAGATTTATATGGTACAACTAGAAGGGTTTGAACAGAAGGGGAAAGAACATCTTGTATGCAAATTAAAGAAGAGTTTGTATGGCCTAAAGCAAGCGCCAAGATAGTAGTATAAAAAGTTTGATACTTTTATGATGAGTCAGGGATACACAAGAATTACTGCAGATTCTTGTGTTTACTTCAAATATTTTCCAAGTGATAAATTTATTATTTTACTGCTTTATATTGATGACATGCTTATAGTTGGCCAGGATGCATGATTGATACATAAATTGAAGGATTTTTTGCACGAATCTTTTGATATGAAAGATTTGGGGTCAGCTAAACAGATTTTGGGCATGGAGATTGTTCGAGACAGAAAATCTAAGAAGTTATGGCTATCACAGAGACATTATATTGAATGGGTACTTGAAAGGTTCGGCATGAAACGGGCTAAGCCAGTTAGCTCACCCCTTGGAGCTCATTTTAAACTAACCAAGAAATCAAGTCCTTCGACTGATGAGGAGAAAAAGAAAATGGAGGCTATACCCTATTCTTCAGCTGTTGGTAGTTTGATGTATGCTATGATTTGTACTCGTCCTGATATTGCACACGCAGTTAGTGTGGTAAGCAGATTTCTGTCTAATCCTGACAAGGAGCATTGGGAAGTAGTAAAATGGATTATGCGATATCTCAGAGGAACTTCTGATTTGTGTTTGGGTTTTGGGGGAGCTCAGCCAATTTTGACAGGGTATACAGATGCAGATATGGCAGGTGATCTTGACAACAGGAAATCTACATCTGGGTACTTGTTTACTTTTGTAGGGGGAGCTGTTTCTTGGCAGTCTAAGTTGCAAAAATGCGTAGCTTTGTCTACAACAGAGGCTGAGTATGTTGCTATCACTGAAGCAGAAAAAGGAGGTGATATGGTTGAAAAAGTTTCTTGAGGAACTCAAGTTGAAGCAAAGTGAGTACGTCATTTATTGTGACAGTCAAAGTACTCTTGAGTTGAGTAAGAACTCTATGTATCATTCTCACACCAAACACATTGATGTCAGGTATCATTGGATTCGTGAAGCAGTTAATGAGAATCTTCTACAGTTAGAAAAGATTCACACTGACAAGAACATTGCTGACATGTTGACAAAGGTGGTTATCAAGCAGAAGCTTGAGTTCTGTGTCGGCCACGCCAGTATGCATTCCAAGTGATACACTTGAAGTTTGGGATACCTCCCTCATGGACTGGAGGGGGAGATTGTTGGGCTTATAATAGTCCAGCCCATAAATAGTGGCCAAATTGGATTAGAAATAGTGACTACATATATATATACACACACATTGAGGCGGCATAAAAGAAAGGTCATTCGGCCAGAGAGAAAAAGACGCACTGCACACGGAAAAAAGGCAAAAAAAGGCAGGAAAAAGGATGCACGGAATTTGCACAAAATTACGCACGAAATTCGAGGGAATTGGAGAAGGAAAATTCAACCTTATATTTTATTGCTTGGAACCAGATTCTTCGACATTTGATTTGGTGTTCGATTTCTTCAAGCGGTGGTTTCTCCAAGTTAATTCTTGGAACTAAGTTAGGTGATATTTTTCCTCATCTCTTGTTGTTGTTGATTATTGGGTTTCATCTATTGTTAGATGAGTTATTTGTGGTGCCAAGAATATTGTTCTTGACGGTATTACGTGATTATGGTAGTGTGTAATTACCTCTTGATTTAGGGCGATAATCGTGAGAGAATAAACGTTGTATTCCCATTAGTATTTGGTGATAGTGGAGTTATCGGTTTGCCCCGTTGATTTTCCCTTCTCATTGGTTATAAAGTCGATGTTGACCATTTTGACAATTGTTTAAGCAGGAATTATTAATTAGTTATTGGACTTTTGATTCCGATTTTGTTCTACTCCATTAGTAGATAATCATGTTTTACTTAACTTTTTCTAAAACAATTTTGGGTGGATGAGAAATTATATTAATGTTACAGGTGAATCGATTAGCCCGTGAAAAATGTTGGAATTAAGGATTGGAATAATCTAGAATGTCCTAAAATATTTGTGGACGAATAGTCGTGTCTCTTTGAGCGAAGGATCATAACTTTTAGATATGACTAATTCCTAACAGGCGTGTCCTTTTTACACAGCATTATTCCAATGGCTTTATTTTTTATAAGGGTCGTTCCCTTTGAGGAGAAGTCTTTCCAACATCTATATATGAGTACCTCACGATTTGATTTTGATATATCAAATCAATTCTGAATATTGATTCTTTTCTTTTCTCTTTGTTTATTGAAAAGTATAATAAGATATTGACTTGACCATTAAAGTTGATATAAAGTGCAATATCAACTTTGAAAGAAGTGTTGTATCTTGGGATATAGACATCCATAATTCTGAGTGCACTTTTGGTTAATAGGGGTAAAACCTATCTGAAAAAGATTTGCTTCGGCATACATCGCTTCATTTCTCATTTTATGCATTCTGATTTTTTTTCTTTGACTTTGTTAGTTATATTTTATTCGTATATGCGCGTCATGTCAAGGCATGTTGTTTAAAAATATAATTTGCACATTATTCATAAATTTTCTCCAGCACTGTTATTTTTTAGAGTTGAAAAATTTACACGTTATTCATGACTTTTCTCCTACGATGTCATCTTTTTGAGTTGAAATATAGTGGTTTCATTTCAACTTGACAATTGACAAAAATTTTGACATGGCAGGTTGAAAACTCGACTTCTTAACCATAAGTGGTGTTAATGTATACCCACATTCAAGTTTAGCCTTGAACACAGCAAAGAAACATGAAATCCCAACTGGTTTCCAACCACCCCCCCCCTTTCAAATTTACTAAAAATTTTCCAACACCAAAAGTTTGGTATCATAACAAGATCACACGACGAAACTAGATATCTGATTTGATATAATATCAACTATTGATATAATTTAGAAGATATATGATAATTTGTTAATAGCACTCCGCACAACCGTTTAAGACCATTACAGCAGTAAACGTTTGGTGGCTCGCAATTCCTACTAATTTTACCCAATTCTATAGTTTGGTCCAACCCAATTATGAAATTAAAATATATCTGTCTCAATCCAACTCCAATTGACCTTTGTAGGCAATGGCATATTTTTCAGAAAATTAGACTGGACTTATCAACTGAAATATAGTGCGCCACTATGGCAAGACGAACTCAGGGCTTTCCTCAAATCCTGAGTCCAAGGGACATACACATTCTTACGACATTAAAATTAAGTATTGTTACAATCTACATTCATTTTAGTCTTTTTTGGAGGGTTTATTTTATTTATTTATTTATTTTTTTTTGGGAATACCATGTAATACCTGTTGTGCTTAACACGAATATAAGTGGCTTATTATTTTTTACACCCTAATCCTCAATATATAGTTTTGACCCAAGTGAAATTACAATTACGTGGGTGATAGAGAATTCAACTTAAGAAAATAACCATAAAAGTGTCAACTATATAATGTTTATTACATAAAAATTCAAAATAGTATGTTATTAGTTCGATTATTATTTAGTGGATGTTTGATTCTCTTTTTTAAAGTGACTTATAAAGAGAAATTATAAGTTGATGAAATAAGTTGTGCAGATTTAATGAAAATTTGAAATTTATAGTTATAAATGAGTAGTTATCAAATCAATAGTCAAATTAGTGATGGGTAATTTATAAAGATATATGTTAAAAGAGGATCAAACACGCTCTTAAGAAAGTAGAAAACGTGCGAAACTATTTGTGATAACAAAGTTGCAAAATAGATTTGTTTGAAGGAACCAACCCACTCACCAACCCCTGTGAACCCACCCACCAACCCTGCAACTTGTTTGCCTACTAAAAAAACCACCCCTGGCGGGAAAAAATGAATGGAGAAATCATGAGCATCTCCAGACTCCGGCAGTGAAAGAAAAACCACGCCCACGACAACTTTAAAGACAAATTTCACATTCCGCGCTACTCGTGTCTTTGTACATCGACACTGTCCCAACAAACAACCCCCTACGCCTGTCCCCTGTGTTTTATCGTACTTTTTGTGGTTGAAAGGACGATAGAGGCAAGTCGAGAGATATTGCCGGAAGAGATAAGTTAGTTGCGCATAAAAAATCAAGATAAAGTTCAACATGGGCAATATGGCTCATGTAAAAAATTAAAAAAAAAAAAAAAAAATCCTCCCACATGTATTTTATGTTAAATTTATATATAACTTTATGTTCTTGTAGCATAACTCATGGTTGGAACGATCTGTTTGCCCAGATCAGAGTAAAGTAAGGATCTAACGACAAAATTTCAAATATCAAATGAGAAGTGTTAAAAAAGCAAAAAGTTTAGGACCCATCTACAAATAGCTCTGAGGACGATGCTGTAATTTTCTCCAAAGTGAAAATAATGGAACACATCATTGCTCCCAAAGAAACATTAAATAATTTCCAACTGCCATTTGAACCATGTAATAAAATACTTACATAGAGCATTTTCATCATTTTTTTGATAATCCAACTTTCCACATAGCAAAAGACACAGCCCCCAGTCCCCCACCAACCCGCCTTAAAAAGGAAGCATCTGCATATCAGGATAACTTTGAAATAATAAGCTTCCATCCATACGTGCCTCCATCCAATTTGCTCTCTCATCAGGGCATCAAAAGCTCTTGAAAAGGAAAGCTAGGAGCCAAAAGGATGACAAATGCAAAACTGTAGCATCCGACTTTGATTGCATTGCCACAATGCAAAATGAGGTATAAAAAAGGGACGATCCAGAAGAATACACAACACGAGAGGGGTTAAAAAGCCATAGGGAGTCCTAGAAGCCATGTGCAATGACTTGCAGATTTATGATGGGGCGGAGGGTTCAGATTTCACCGGTATAGGATTATCTGAATGGGTTGGAGGATAGACTAGTGCTGCAAGTGATATCGGCATGATGCAGAGTGATTTGGATTGGAGGAATTGCATTGCAGCTCCCACGTCTTCTTCCATGAGTTTCACCACCTCCTGTTCAGTTTCCAAGTTTGACCATTTCTCCCAAACCCGCTGGCTTGATCCTCTTTCAACCGTTTCATCCTAATATATGAAAAACCAAATCCAGTTTGCAGAGTGGATAAAAAGGTGAACTCATATATGCATAGGAATCCATGTTTGAAATTAATCTTTGCTAAGGCTGCATTAGAATTAGTAAATATGTACCTCAATAGATTGCAGAGGAATGTCTGCAACTAGTTGTGCTACGGCACCAGCTCCACCTAGCCTACTCATGCTCAAAACCTGTTCAAACTTTTATTAGTACAGACACAGAGAGAGGAATAACATGGCTTTCTGGGTTTGTAGCTTTCAGGAACAGGTGCTTAATTCATTTTACAGTGCACAAATGATAAACCGGAGCCGTGCAAAGCGGCGCAGAGGAAAATATTAGGGAAAAAAAAGGGAAAAGAAAAGAAAAACATAGGTAAGTGTTCATGAATTGCAAGTACTTGTTGGAGTAAGAGTGTAGCTAACAAATGTGAACTTTTGGATCCATTAATTGAATAAAGAGAAATAAATATAAACAGAGTATGCCGTATTCACAGTTCGCTTATCATCCAGTTGACATGTCCCGAGTTATATTCTAGTAGGGCGTCAAATAAAAACAGAAGAAATCTGCAGCCTGTCAAGGATGCTATTTCGAGATATTTAACTTATGACAAGAAAAATCATCTTTGCTCTTACCTTGACTTGAAGCCTCAAGAACTTCACGTAGTCCAGAATTTCATCAAGCATTGCAGCCCTATCTGTCTGCCGAAAAAGAAAAAGAGATGATTAACAAATTAAGTACCAAAATCATTATGCCACTTAAATTTAAGCCAAATTTAACCCAGTTCCTTCTTCATGTTAGTGATTATCAATGATTAGCTACTTCAAAGAGCTAAAGATAAGTAGGATCAGAAGAGTCATCAGTCACTTTACATCAAAATAGATACACACAAGTTTTGGAAAGCATTGGTATAAACTTGGAGACAGCAGTAGGCTCCAACGATTAATTTAATAGACACACACAAGTTTCAGAACGCATTGGTATAAACTTGAAAACAGCAGTATGTTCCAATTGACAATTTCTGCCAATGTATTAGAATTACGGATTAATACGGATAATATTCAATCCATAGGTACCAGTATGTTTCAGAAAAGAAGTCAAAATATACAGGGGATATGACACTGCATTTAAAATGTACTTCTTTTCTGTGACCTTTCAAATGCAGTTATTCAGAATGCAGGAAACCAAATTTATAGACCACACGAGAAGCACTAACTTCAGAGAATCAGAAAAGATTCAACAGCGCAAGAATACACACCTTATTGCAGCTGGGAACAAGTTCTTGCAATGCCTTGATTCTTTCTGATATCCTTTCTCTACGCAACTGTATCAAAAGTTCAATCACTTAGTCAGGAGTTAGATACAGTAAGAAGTTGCTACTTTTGCATAGTTTTTTCATGTAAATCATTTACCCTCTCGGCAATACTATGGGGATCTGTCGCTTGTCCCCTTCGTGCCCTGACCCTTGGCCTAATGGCAGGTGGATGCGGCACAGTTACTGCAGTACTTGGTGTTGGCTGTCCTTGAAAAGCCTGTAAAATAACTTCAGTAAAATTTTAGATGCACAACAATGTGAAATCCTCAATCATACACTTGTACTACTGCTCCTCACCATGACATAATCAATCTCAGAAAATGCTCTTGCTCAAAGAGCAGCTACGAGACACAAATAGCAGGCGAATGAAAAACTAAGCTCAAGCATGAACACGTGAATCTATTAAGTGCCAAATCAAAATAATTTCCCAAAAGCTTAATGACTGCTCAGTGACTGTGAGTTTCTTTTCTGTCATAAGCACAAACTTCAAATATCAATCTTATGTTTTTGAGCACACACTCCAAAAATCGTTTCTTTCCCAGCTATCTCAAGGAGGATTATTCGTTGTGATAAATAACGTATGAGCCCAGAACTAATCTGTGAGTCTAATGCCAAAGCACGGACATTTAGCCAATAAGTTTCTAACTCATGCAAGTACATGTAAGCATCCACTAAGTCTGCCTAGTTGAACAAAAAGAGAGAAAATCAAAAGTTTGTTTGTGATATTGCAACTGAAAATACCAAAATGATTCACCAACAGCATCAATATCACATCTTTCAGAAAGAAATAGCGTCATCAATATCACGTCTGATCTTCTTTTAAGTCAATAATTGCAGAATACAATACTCAATAGTCATTGAGAGAATACGCTGCCTAGGCCATACCACGTCTTCATAAAAGCAAAACAGAGTAGTACTAGAAATAATTCAATAACCGATTAACCGTGAAATAAGTCAATAACCAATAAATCATAGCATATAATTTAAAGTATAGTTTAAATAGCCTAAATGAATTCCATTTAGCATATTATAGATAGTATAACTGATGTGAAGCATAACTTGTAATAGAAGAGAATGGGGTAGAAATAATAGAATCTCCATCTATATACGATGTTGATTAATCAACTAAGCAAATTATTTGTTAATAATTCAGGAACCCACCCCCCACCCTGGGGGCGTGGTTTCTCTATCTAGCTGCAAATTAAAATAACCTGAGGAACAGGGGGGCGGATTGCATGAGTCTGTAAATGATCAAAAGCTGGATACAAACTCCCCATGTTATTATTTAATGATCCCCTTTCCTGCAAAATAGGTTAAATCGTATATCAAAATTAAATCTTCTTCAAAAGGATTACAACACATACACGTTCACACGCCCAAAAAGTAAACAAGGTTCTCAACAGTTTTCTTCTGCAAAAAGAAAATGAATTAAATGACTCGATTATGCTATAGCTTCCACTGGATTTACCCACGTAGCAAGGCAAATTTTCATTTCTGGTTTACTACAGAGAGCTCTTTCGTTTGGAAACGTCAAAGATACTACCTTTCCTGCTCCAAATACAAGTTAAATGAGTAAATTTTCAATTTTTTTCCCCTTATTCTTTAGTAAAATCCCAAGACCTAGAGTAAACTTTACTGAAACTTTAAGAATTTTTTAATTAAAATATTCAGAGATTTGAATTAAGAATTGCACAACATTTCTGAGCTTTATTGAAGTCCTAAACTAGAAAACAACTAATTGATGTGTTCAATTAAAGATAAATGCAATTTCAGGCTTAAATCCTTATGCAACGGAAACTCAACAGCTGCTGCTGCTGTTTTTTCGATTAATGGAAAATAGTTTTTCCGAAATTTACGTATAAAATTTACAAAAATAAATTCCATAACTTTACTTATCCAATTTTTAAGGTTGCATCGCGTTTCCTGTTAGCTTTCCAATAGTCAAAAAAAAAAAAAGAGGTATATTCAGAGCTTACAGGCTTCATTGCCAAGGCCCCGGCACAGCTAATTTCATCGTTTCCGTTATCCAGGCTGAGCCCCAAGGGAAACATTGGCGGCGGATGTTGGAGGCCGGCGCCCTCCAATGAGTTACCAGCGTCTGCTCCGGCCAGGCCAGCATAAGAAGGGAGGGACAGGATTTGCTCAAGGAAGTCGTCGGCCGTATAACCCTCCGGGGGTTTCGTTGCCATCCGAGTGATTTTCGACAGCTACAAAATTTTCCGGCTAGAATAAGAGAGAGAAATTAAGGGTTTAGAGCGAGAGAGCTTTTGGGAAACTGGCAATGATAATGTGTCTGCTTTTGTGGTGTGGGCTTTATGTTTTTTATTTTTGAGGAAAAGTGCTGTGATTTTTCGGGTCTGTGGTCCGGACTCCCGACGCAGGAATGGGAAAGAGAATCCCGCCCAAGCTCTATTCATGGATGCTTTGATATATGAATTTCGAGTAATAGAGTTGGAAAAAGGCCAAAGAAATTTGGCCATGGTTAGGAACGAGCCATGGATGAGTATCATATCAAGATACTATTTTTTTTTTGGAGCTAACATATCAAGATACAATTGATTCGTGGTGAAAAGCGATTGTAATTATTTGTAAAGAAGATGGTAATAATAGTTTGAAGAAGAAAATGTGACAAAGGAATTTTGAAAGCGGAAACAGTCATAGTGTGGAAGCAGCCCACATGTACAGATAGTAGCACTGTATATAACATGTGCACACATTAGAAATTTTTTATTGTTGTTTATATTCATATATGATATTATATTCAGTCATGTTCAGCGAAAGTTACGAATGAGCTAGAGATGAGTATCGTATTGGTGAGAAAATTTCTAATACTCTATAGGCAAAATTCAGAACTAATAAATAGATACATATCACTCAATTTATTGTTTAATTAAGACTTGTATATACACTTGTCTTATATTCATTTATTTAGACTAGAAATTTTTGGACTCGACTTATTTTGCCATGGTAAGGACAAGCTAGGGGCCTATATCATTTTAGCATACTGCTTATACGACGTGGTGGAAATTGAAGTGAAGGTTTTAGGGAAGAAGATGATAACAGTTTGGAAAAGAAATTGTGGCAAATATATATATATATACACATATATATATATGTGTGTGTGTGAAGACAAACTGGCATCCATATACTCCCTTCTGTGCAGGTAGGAGAGAAAACATCCCTACAGTTTTCTTTCTTTCTTTCTTTCCTTTTTTTTTTTTTGGGAATTTGGACTCATCTTGTTTAAGGTTTTTGTTAACTATATACTAATGTGCGATGGAATCTGACTTAAAATTGGAATAGAATAAGGGATTTGTGAATATTGAAATTTTTGTTGAATAGGAACGAACCATTAGTCATTTGTGCCTTTTCTTGTGTTTTTAAAAGATCAGAAACCTCAGTAACGGTCTTTGATGAAGATTTTCATTAGTAGAGTCAATAATCTACTTCTCTTTTTTTCTTTTTACACCCGATATGTTCTACTAGTTGAGAATTAAAGGACGGACAATAACTAAAGCCATATACAGGAAAAAAGAAAAATGATAAAACATCATCATAAAATAATAATGATTACTTTTATAGTCAAAGTGAAGGTTTTTATTTTTTCCCCCTAAAGTTTGTTTTCCTCTTTTCTTCACGTTCGAGAGAAGAAGTCTTGAGTTCAAACTATACATATTTCTCCCCTATTTCTCCCTTACGCTCCCTTGTTTCCCCTTGTATCAAGAAAAAATAAATGTATAATTTTCATGAAAAGGAGAGTATATCATTGACTAAATTTTAAAATTTTCAGAATTGCCAACTCAGAAATAGAAGTCAATTTAATCTTTATCTCGGTAACAACAATAGTTCTTCTTTACTTTGTTTGAACCCGTAAAATGTAAATCATACTTAAAATATAACTATGATATTGTGTTAACTATATATAATTAAGATTCAGTGGGAAAGATTACATCTATTTATTTAACACACATATTTTGCTAAGCGATACACCTATAGGCCATAGCCTCAATAGCTCATAAATGCAACAAACACATAACACTTACATAAATGACCTTTAAGGCATTGTTCCTTTTTTTCCCCCAAAACAAAAAAAAAAAAAAAAAAAAATTTGTTACAACGTGCGATTAAGATTGAGTTGAAATCAAATATTATAGGTTAAAAATAAAAGGCATGGTTAAATTTGAGTTAAAAGCATTAATACGTTGTTAAATTTGCCGTTAACCACTGAACATATTCATTTAACTTCCTAAATACATATATGTTAATGCCATCTTCGAGTTTTCCATTTTAAATAATTCACATATTAATGAAATACTTTTAAATTAGTGAGGGTATAATAATGTAGAAAATGATTCTCACTTCATGTGGCACTTGGTATACTGAAAATTTCTTAGCACTTTCAAGAAGTGTTATTATAGTATCTCTCATCCTATGTAAGTGTATTGATTTATATTATGTAAATTTAGAAATTTATATGACATGATCTATATACTTATAAGAGACGGACAGTGTCATAATTAGATTGCTTAATGTGTTATTATAGATTATAGTTCGAAACATGCGTGCAGCATATATTTGGTATTTGCACAATTATTTCCATCTTCCCTTCGATCACTTTCATATTTGCACCTCCTATTTTCACCACCATTACCACCCGCCACCCTAATGCATGCACAGCACCTGTCACTATTACCTTTATCACGGTGCAAAATCTACCTTACGAAGCCTGGGGCAAAAAGATCTAACCGCGTTTGATTTCGCATGGTCACTATAAGGAGAAACTAGTAGGGATGGCAATTTATTCTGATCCAATCGCTAATCCGCGATGCCCCGAACTAAACGGGACAAAAAAATACCGCCCCACAATTGGGGCGTGATCCATTGCCCCTCCACGGGTCACGGGACGGGGTGACACGCCCCACTTCCAACATATATAACTTATTAGAACTGTGACGTGCGCCGACGATAAATTCTAACAAGAAGTCAAAATTTACCGTCATGGCTCGTGCACATACTAATGATCCTAGAAAAATTTCGACAACATCTCCATCAATTATTAACAAAAGCCAACCTGAATCAATTCTCAACACCAACACATCAACATATCACAAACTAATAATTTCTCATTAAAAACATCACTTTATAGATCAAGCCTATCAACACCTCACCACATAAGAATCACAATTTCTCTATTTATAACACTTCACTTGTGAAGAAATATACTGAAACCAAATAGGATTCACAACAGATACTTCAATGCATGCTAATAAACTTAACATGTCTAAGTCTATAAATTATAATAGGACAAGCCCTATCACGATCGCTCTTCCGATCTCGCTATGTGGTGGCTAATATTCTTGAAATAGCAGGCTCGGCTATAACCAGTTGTCCAAACTCCAATTACCACTTGGTAAGAAAATCATTTAGAAAACATGTGAGCTAATAAGCTCAGTTAGTAAAGTTTTATAAATAAACATGATTTAGAAAAATCGAAATATAACTTTTGTAGTATCTTGAATAAAATGTTTAGGCTCATTTGAGAATTTCATAACTTTAAATATAAATATAGTATAATGTTAACTTTTATGGAATCATCACATTTTAAAAAATGTCATGAATACCATTTCTCTTCATAATCATCATAAAATTCATTAGAAAATATCATGAACATCATTCATTTAATAGTCATCATAAAATTCACTAGAAAACTTCATAAAAATCATTTTATTTAAAGATTATCATAGAATGTTCCCCAAAGAGTATCCAACACCTCATGATCATAATATCAAGTCATACACGCGTAGAAATCAGCTTGGGTTATAGGTACCTTATGACCTCTTCACCCTAGGCGACACAACAACCAGCTTGAATCATTGCTAGCACATAGGCCCTTTTGACTGAGCGGCATTGATTTGGTCAGCTTAAGTCATAGGCCCCTTCGCCCGTATGCGGCATTTCATTTGATTAGTTTGAGCCATATAGGCCCCTTCGCCTGTAGGCGCCATATTATAATATTAGATACAAATTGAGGGGTTTTCATACATCCGAAATCATGCTTCAATCAAGCATTTCTCTAAAATCGTGAAGCCTCATTTCATATAAATATTCACATGAATTTTTCTAAAGAAAATCTCAACTTTATGAAATTTCATAGAAATACATAATCATCATAACACATTGCAAACTTACGTGAAATCAAAGCATAATATATTTTCCTCTAGAAAGAAAAGAAGAATAAATGCTCCACTCACCGGCTAAGTAGCCATGTACATATAGCGCCTTTCATGTTTCCTATAGTATAACATAAAGACTCTTAAACTTTAATTATTTTCTCATAATATCTTGTTGTCAAGATAATTTATATTTTCATAACTTTCCAATCATTATTTGTCATTGACTTTCCTCTTTTTCCATTTACTTATTGCACCTCCTAACTTATTTAGTTATTCACTATATAATTCATTAATCCCATGTATTAACACATATTTACTCTTTAAAGTCATATATCATTTCTTTCTTTTTAAACTAGTGGTACCACCCGTGCGACGCACGGGAAAAAAGTATTAAAAAATCAAACAAAAGTTAATAAAAATATAACAAACAAAAGTACAAAGGCCATTATTAAAAAAAAGGACTTTGTTAATAATTAAAGTATAATATTATAAATTTTGAAAGATTTTTTTTATCTACAATATTTGTTGTTGATTTCATTGATTTATCATATTTGTACACCTTGATGTCTTGAACTTGATGTTGCTCGTTTGCATCTACGTCACTTTCATTAATGAGTACTTTATTTTTTTGGGTGATGATGTTTTCTTGCTTAGATAACGGTTCTTCTTGAGTTTCCATAAAACAAACAACATAAACCTAAGCCATAACACCAAGTATAGATGATGATCACATAAATAATTTTGTTAAAGCCTTCTTCTTTTTCCCCCTTTGCTCTTTTCAATCAATTTTAAACTTTAAATAGTATTATTTTTCACATTTCTTAAAGAATTTTTCTTTATTTT
>CAVNYN010283600.1:0-15063 GCA_963692815.1 Nyctanthes arbor-tristis | reverse complement strand
AGGAGTTTGATTATTGTGTTGGTGTTGCATCACCGATACACTGTAAGAGGCTTACAAGGTTTAGGATCAACAGAAGAGTTAGTAAATGATGGCAAAATAGAAAACAAAGAAGAATGATCGTGGTGAGTGGAAAAATATTGATTTAAAAAAAATCACATTTTGAGAAACCCAAACATGACAGATCGGAAGAGCACACATATGTCTATAAAAGGAAAGTTGTATGCGGTACAATTGTACCTCAATTTTCCCACCAAAACTGTATTTTGGAAGGGATATTTTAGACTTTTTCAGTTCGTTGCAGTAACTCTTGTGGTCATCTATATCTTTTATATTCCGATTTAAATTGATTTGATTAGGTTTGATTGTTTCAATTTCAATTTTCCCTTATCTTCATCTATCTTCATGACAATAGTCTAGGTTTAAGATAATTTGACTTCAATTAAAATGGATGATCGATGGATGAGATTTAACTTCTTAGATAGGAAAAATGTCTGAGACTTGGAAGAGATGCTCCCATTTTGCCGATTTTTATATATAGTTTTTGTCCATATTTAATATACTATGTCGTCTTTTATATATATATATTCTGTTTTCCTTTCAATTATTTTACTAAATGTTTTAATTCGTCAAAATATAACATTATATTTTTAGTAGCTTAAATTCATTCTTTAAAGAGAAATATTTAAAAAGGTATGATCACGTTATATAAATGAAATAAAATTGATTACCCCGATTCTAAATATGGATCATTTTCTGTATATTTATATTTAATTGGTGACTTGATACATATATATATATACACACACACACTTAGGGTTAATTACATCTAGTGTCCCCAACCTTTCAATTTTTTATCGATAACGTCTCATACCTTTAATTTTCCGTTTGTACGTCCCCAACTTTTAGGAAAATGGTTTTTAAAGTCCCTGATGATGGAAAATGTTAGATTTAGCCGTTAACCATCTCAGACCCAATACCAAGCTGACAGGTAATTTTGGAATATTGCTAAAACTATTTCCTTCCAAACCTGCTGGGCATTTTCCGTCCATTTCATCTATACATATATATGTGTAGGGTATATTTATTCCAAGCTCTCTACAACTTTCATTTTACCATCCAAAGTAATCCAGAATTGTTCTTATGGTGGTGATAGTCCTTATGTGGAAGCTACTAATGTAAGATATGCTAAGTGTAATTTTTTGCTTGCTTTACCTCTACGCATTTTATTATGTAAGCCTTATGTCAAATGAAGTTTGGGAGGCAAGTTTTTTCTTCTGGTTCTTCTGCAAACCAGTTGGACGCATTGGGTTAAAAAAATGTTAGGGATATTAAATGTAACAAGTTGAAATGTTTGGGGACACAATGTGTAAGATTTATAAAAAATGAGGACGTTAACTGTAACGTGTTGAATAGGTTAGGGATGTTAAGTGTAACATCTTCAAACCATTGGGGATGTAAACTATAACAAGTTCAAGCAAAAAAACTGCAATAATCTCCCCAGAAACGCAATATCCGCAAGCTATACTTTGAAGCCATAGTCATATATGCACACAAAACCTATTCCACAAACAACCATCAAATTTTTTACTTTTTCCATCAAACTGACCACAACAGTCAAGCTACAACAAAAAAACATGATATAAACATGATATACAATCACACCACAATCACAAGATTTCATTTCAGCCCAAAAAAAATATAGAATAAGTGCCCAACAGCCTGCGGGAACCCGTACTAACCTTCGAAGACTAGTGCTGCTGTTCAATGAGAACCTGCCGCCGATTTAGAGAGTGAAATCGCTAGTCCCTGAGCACCACTAGTCCGAGCAGCACCACATCGCAGAGTACTCAAAGACGATGGGTTTGAAATGCCTTTAGATTGTGTCTAATTTTGGGTTTTGTCTTGAGAATGGCACCCCATAATTAGCTCACGTATGGGTAAATGGGTTTTAGCAATATTCCAAAATTACCCCTCAGCTTGGTCTTAGGTCTAGGATGGTTGACGGCCGAATCTAATGTTTTCCGTCATTAGGGACTAGAAAAAGGATTTTACTAAAGGTTGGGGACGTACAAACGGAAAATTAAAGGTCAGGGACGTAATCGATAAAAGATTAAAAGGTTAGGGACGTTAGGTATAATTAACCCATATACTTATTTAATTCAAAAATTAAATTAAGAATGAAAAATATCCATGAAAAGTTATTTGGATTCTGGATTGAAATCAAGTAAATGGGGTGTTATTTATAATTTTATAAAATAGTTTACTTTTTTTAATTTTTTTAATTGCTTTTGTACTCTACTCGAGTTATATCTTATTAGTTTATTATTTTTTAAATATATTTTTATCAGATAAATGTTGGAGATAATTTAAGTAATTCTTGCGAATTATCAATAATATTATTATTTGTCAAACAAAATTAGTTTATTTTAGATAAATGCATTCATCTTCTTATTATAACCATTTATTTTGAAAACTTTCCTTAAAAAATTGGATTGATTTATATAAAGTGCGTATTAGGTTACTTATTTTGTAATCACTTAAATAATATTTTATTCTCATCATACACATATTATTTATAGATTTCAAAATATTATAATATTTTCACTCCAAAAATAAATAAAGTAGTTTATGATAAATAGTTTATAATTAACATTTTAAAGTTTATAAAATGTCTGTTATAGTATAGTTACTAAGTAAAATAAAATACCTTATTTCCTGAGATCATGTAATACATTTCATATCCAATTTAATATAAGAAGTATTAGTCAACGATAGGATAACAAAATATTAGGGCTGAGAAGTGCCTATAATCATACGATATGCAATCTTACAGATTAACAAAGACATATAATTTGTTTTGATATTGCCCGTATAATGCACATGTGAGAATCTAGTTGGGATAATAACAAAGAAAACCTTTCTGTGTACAGAATATCCTAGAAACACGTGTTGAATAGATTGAGCCGCAAGTTGTGTGTTCATGTGAAGGAAGACGAACATAACAGATACAGCCAACCGTACGAAGATTAGAATAATCAGGAATTTTACTAAATAATCTAGTCAAAGGAGACACATGGTTTAGTGATGGAGAAGGTAATCTGCTAATTATGTGCATTTCAGTGGAGAGACCTTCACACTAAAACCTAGAGGGCACAAAAGACTCTGGTAGAAGAGTGCAAACAACATCAAGAGGGTGACGGTTCTTTCATTCTGCTACCCTATTTTAATGTGAGGTTGAAGGACAAAACTGTTGGGAGATTATGCCATTGGTTTGTAGAAATTCCTGAAACGAATGAGACATGTATTCTCCCCCATTATCAGAATGAAGAATTTTGATTTTGGCAGAAAATTGAGTTTGAACATGTGCATGAAACAGCTTGAAAACAGGAAATACTTCAGCTTTAGAACGCAGAAAATAAATACATTTGAGCCGACTATAGTCATCAATAAAAGTATAAAGTACTTGTAATTAGCATGAGAAATAACTGATGTCGTACCCCACACATCACTATGTATCAAATTAAATAGTTGGTCTATATTTTTGGTATATGAAGGGGAAATGGTAGAGTTCTACTTTTACCAATTTTACAAGCATTGCAATCAAATTGAACACCAGTAAGAGACAATGACTCTTTATTCCCAAGTAATCCTAATTTTGGCAAATCATGAAGTACATTAGAGTGTGCATGTCAGAGATGCTTCTGCCACGTTCGGTAATCAACATGAGTAGAATGACAAATGATAGAAGACAAAGTGGAATATGGGGACAAAGGTAATTGGAGAGGGAAAAGATGTCCTATTTTAGGCCCTCTTGTAATCATCTTCCCTCATTGTTGATCCAGTAAACCAGATTTAGAAAATTCTACTGTGCAATCATTATCGACCAACTCACCAATAGAAAAAGATTGGTGGTAAGGCCAAAGACATTGGTTAGAGGAGGAGAAACATCACCAGTGGCTGTGATAGGTAATGAGTTTCCATCAGCTGAATAAATGTTGAGATTTCTAGAATTTTTGTTAACATTGTTAATCAAAGTACTAAGGAGGTGATGTAGAAAGTGGTTTACCTGAGAGTCCTAATGCAGAGAATGCTGACTTGATCATTTGTTGAATCATTTCAGGGGTTATAGATTGAACAAGAGCAGGAGCATTTTGTGTCACATGTGTTGGATTCACAAAACTATGGGTACTAGAAGAACCAAATGAGATGGTATATACTATTTTAGATCTCTTTGGAAGTCGAATAAGACACTCTTTGATGATATGGCCCTCATTTTTTTAGCAGTTGCAGAATTTTCTTGGAAAATTTGATGCATAATGACCAAATCCTTTACAACAGAAACACTGAACAATGTTGATGTCCATGTCTTTTGGTTTGCCTTGAGTTGTATAAGCCATAGGAACAGAGGTAGATTTATGTTGTTCCATGGTGGTTTTGAGTGAGGAATCACTACTCCTCATGAAACAAACCATTGAGGCATGCATCGAGGAAAGGTATAAGATCTGGTTTCATAAGATTGGATCTGCTGCCCTCAAATTTAGATCTCAGTTTTATAAGAAATTGATCTCTTTTAGTAATTTCATGGACAGATTGAACATAAGTAAGTCCTTCAAGAGATATGCTGCCATAAACTATATCAGTATATTCAACCCAGATATCCATGAATGTAGAGTAAAAATCAGAAGTAGAGAGAGACTGACTTGTTGGAGAGTAGCTACTTCATGTTCAAGCTTAAACTGGCGGGCAGTATTCTTTTGACTGTAGAGTTTTTTCAGGTAATCCCATATCTCTTTTGCAGTTCCTAAAATCCATGCCATTATTTGATCATATCCTTGACCTCCTATTTGGCATGCTCATCATTGTCTCTATTCTTGTCAGGAGCAGGTTTTCTGGCATCAACATGGCCCTATAGATCTTTGCCCTTGACAAACACCTTGAGATGGAATGCCCAAGTTGAATAGTTTTTGCCATTAAAACGAATCATGAAGGAATTATCTAAAGGCATGAGGCTTTGGGAAATTCAACTAGGAATGAACAAGATAAAGAAACTGGACTAAAGGTGATTTGAAATTGAGAATGGGGAAGCCATGAGAACTTCAAAACTGAGGATGTGATACCATGAAAAACTCAGATATTTTAGCTGAAACAGTGTATATTTCTTATTGGAGAACTCCCTATATATATATATATATATATATATATATTAATAAATGCAGATATTCTGCCCCTATACTATCACATACAGTGCGTATTTTAAAGAATAAAGTAGCAAAGATGTACAAATCAAATCAGCACATAATCTGCTGAATATAACGCCCAATAATTTGTATCTGATTTGCATATGTTCTGCATATAATTTTCTGTATAAAATATGTATATAATCTGACAAGTTAATGCATATAATCTAACAACCATTACCGGCTCCAGAGAGTCATCGGAAGTAGTGTTGTCATCCCATTTTGATGGTGGTGAATACGACTGAGTGGACCTAGAAACATGTCTGTTATTTGATATGGAACCTGAACGGGGACTTTTTCTTAAGCCTTGAGATTTATCGATGTTGATCGTAACTGATTTTGATTTTGAGGGCTTAGAGCCCCTTTTTGAGAATTTTCTTTATGGTGAAACCAACTGAGTTTCTCCAATCCTCGTCCAGGTACATCTTGAGTGAAAGATTTCAGCAAGTGTCTCCTCCAATAGAGTCACGATTTCCTTACCTTTGTCGCTTGCCATTGCAATCTTGATGCTTCAAATTGACAGATTTGATAGAATCGAAAGGTGAGAGGCAAGATAGTCCCACTGTGATTGTGCCAAGAAATTTGTAACAAAAAATTTCGCATATTAAAATAAAGAATATGGAAATTGTTACAAATCAAATTTTTTTAAGAAAATGAAGTGGATTGACGCTCCTTCACCGCTAGGTTGCAAAATCCCCTGATTTACGATTCCATCTTTGAAGACTTAAATATGCTAAAACTTGGATTTAACATCAATAAGACTTTGATCTCCGGATTTGAGCTTAAAGGCTTGATTTTGGCTTAAAGAAGATGTAGAACCTTGAAGACTTTGCTTGCACTTCCTCTTCCTTGATTTCTCCTTCCATATTTTACCCTTCCAGATATTGTTTTGTGGTTTTCAAGACTTAGAAAATTTAGAGAAATTTCTCTGGAGTGGACTTTAAAAATGAGAATAGGTCTTCAACAACTAATTGAGCTTTAGCAAGACTTGGTTGTTTTTTGGGTTGTTTAGACAAATGCCCTATAAACAATAATGATTTAGGAATTTATGTTCAAAATTTTTGGTTTCAATAAGTAGCATAAAAATACGGTGAAAGGGCAATACAATGGTTCAAATTTGATATACACAGGTTATCAGGGTCATGTTTCTTCTTTCTTTGATAGCTGGGTTCTTTCTAGAAAATTTTTTCTTTATTGTTATTATTATTTTTCCCCATTGAATGTTTCTTTTTCTATATGTATCTTTTTTTGTTGAATAGTAATAAAAATGCGACTTAAGCTAAGATGTAGAAATTTTGTCACATTCAACATTACTTTTTTTTGTCAAATAGTCTAGAAAAAGTGAAATAGAAAAACTGACAATCAATATGACATTTTTAAATTAAATGTGATTTTTTTATATGTATCATTTTAGTTAAATAGTAATACAAATTTGACTTAAAGTCACGTGCAGAAATTTTGCCACATTCAACATTATATGTGACTAGGGCTTGGGCAACGAACGAATTACCTAGGGCTTGGGCCCAAACCGAACAGGACCTGACCTAATTTCGAGTTCCTAAATCTGGAACCGAGCCGATCCGTCCTGGTTACTCAACCCGAGTCAACTCAGGTTGACTCGGGTCTTGAGTTGAGACGGCATTGTACCGACCCAATCTACAATCAGGCCCAATAATTCCAAATTTCAAATTAATTTTTCTTTCAATTGAAAATACTTCAAAACCAAACAAAATACCCTAATCTTTCTCTACGCAATTAATTAAAGCTACATTCCACACTTTCAACAACTTTTGCTCCTCGACTATACCATAATATATAATGGTAAAAAACATCATACAAGTTCATGCTAAACCAACAAAAATCCAAAAAAAAAGGGAAATGCAACAGGGCGCCTACAGCAGCAGGGCGGAATCAGGTATTGGCAGGGGCGGAATCTGGCAGTGGCAGAGCAGCAGCAGCAGCAGACCAAGTAGTCAAGTGAGAGCAGACCAGGCGCGGTAGGAGTAGCAGCGCGGTAGGAGCAGTAGCATGATAGGGGAAGTAGTGGCGGCGGCGACGGTGGCGGCGGAAGCGGCAGTGGAGGTGGAGCTGTAGAAAGGATTTATGTTTGGGGATTAGGGTTCTTGAGAGTTGAGAACTTGAGAGAGTGATTGTGAGTACTTAGTAGGGCTAAGAGGGATTTAAAGAATCAAAATTCAACCTGATTTTTTTTAGAGAAAAAAAATTATCAAATTGGGTCAAACCTGACTTAGGCTTCCGGGTCGGGTTCAACGGGTTGAGCGGTCCAACCCCATTCAACTGTACCATAGTCGGGCTCCCTGACCTCCCACCTGCGCCTGAAACGCCCGGAACAATAACCCAACCCATGGCAGGTCGATTGAGTAGTTTTGTTGAGTTCCCAGATTAGATGTCCAGCCCTAATCATTTTAGTTAAATAGTAATACTAATGTGACCTAAGGTCACTTGTAGAAATTTTGTCACATTCCACGTTACTTTTTTGTCAAAAAGTCACATATATAAGAATTCACCTATTGAAAAAATTACATTTAATTAGGTAGTCACATTTCAATTTAAAGTAGAAAAGTGACAATCAATGTGACATTTCTATAGTAATATTAATGTAACTAAAAGTCAGGTGTAGAAATTTTGTCATATTCAACGTTACTTTTTTGTCAAAAATTCACCTATTGAAAAAGTTATATAACATAGAAATACAAAAAATGACAATCAGTGTAACATTTTGAAATTAAATGTGACATTTTCTATATGTATCATTTTAGTTAAATAGTCATACTGATGTGACTAAAAGTCACGTGTAGAAATTTTGTCACATTCAACATAACTTTTTCTTAAATGTGTCACATATATAAAAATTCACCAACGAAAAAGTTACATTTAATTAAAAAGTCACATTTCAATTTAAAAGAGAAAAGTTAGCAATTGATGTGATAATTTTAAATTAAATGTGATTTTTCCTATACATATTATTTAAGTTCAATGGTACAAATGTGACTTTTTGGTTTAATAATAAGTCACATTTTTCAATTAAAAAGTCATATATAAAATAGAGATAGTCATCTTTAAAAAAAAAAAAATCAAGATAGTCATGTTTAGTTTTACCTTGACATTTTAATTGAAAAATTACTTTTTAATTTTTATATATGTGATATTTTTACTAATCAATCATTCTATCTCTATGAATTCTTTATGTGCGCGACTTTTTAATTAAATAGTAGCAAACTAATAATATGATATTTAGAAGACAAAATAAAATGAAGAAGATTACCCTAACAAGTTACAAGAAATAATTCAAAAGAAAAGAATAAAAGCAGTAGAAGATAGAAAACACGTAGATGGAGAGAGGTGAGAGAAGGAACAAGCAGTGAGATAAAAGAGACGGTCCACTGTGCAGGAAAAAATGGTTGTTTGCTGTATTTTTATGGCATCCAATTATTTGCACGTATTTTTCAAACTTTTTAATAAAAGAAAGTAGCTAACTTAATTTTCCCTTTTTTATTTAGGAATTGGTTGGATTAATAAAATCGGCCCAATCCAATTAGTGTGATTAACTTAATTAATTTATTTTTGATCAAAAATTTTAATATCTACAATCAAGTTGAAATTTAGATGTTTTGGCATTTGTTTAGGCATACAAATTTACGATCTTTTATTTTTCTATTTCTCTGATTTTTTTATAATTTACATTTTTTTTTACCATAGGACTTATCTACAACTATTTAAATACTGTACAGACTATGTTTTATTGATTCAATGTTTAATAACAGTGTACGTTATTTGCGAAACAAATTATGCTATCCATCCAACACATTATGTTATGTATGTAACACACTATGTTATCTATATAACAAGTTTTGTTATGTGTGAAAGTTTGTTATTCACATAACAAGCCTTGTTATTTGTTAACAAGATATGTGTGTAACAATATTTATTATTAAAGTCTTTAAACTATTTGTATAATAACATATGCTATTTGTTTAAGAGATTATGTTATATGTATAACAACCTATGCTAAAATAGTATAGCATAACGAAATAAGAAAGAAAAATAAAAAAGCATAAAAAGAAAAATAAAAAATTCTGGCCGACGAGATCGCCTGAATCCTGCTGGCAAGAATTTGGCAGATAGCGGTGGTTTGGGGGTCTAGTGGGGGTGGGGTAGCGGTTAGGGGAATGGGATGGGGGATATCTAAAAAAAATATTTATTAAAGAGAAAAAATAATAAAAATGCTAAAAAAAAAAAAGTAACATTGTTACCAATGTAATGTAGTATGCTACAAAGTGTTTTTGAAATTTAACACATTTACCAAGTATTTTAGAATAAATGAAAGTTAGACAGATATTTGCATAAAGACCCGATATTTTAGAAACACAATCCTAGAATAACAAGTTAAATGCAGTTTAGTGTTATACACCTTACCAGTGGGCTATATCCAAGCCAACTTACCAATTCATCGACCCATGGGTTTTGACAGTTGTTGACTGGGCTTATTGTTGCTAGGTAGAATATTAAGACCAGCCTAGTTGACCACCAACCAGTTTACCGGGAGTCAGGCCGGGTTTTAGAACTATGCTTTATATTCTTATAGCAAATGTTTGCTAATGTATTGGGATTCCACAATCTAGCTGTACATTTTTAAGTTGATATACGTAAAACAATGTTTTATGAACTTACTTAGATCAGAAGAATAATCCTTGATAAAGTTACGGGACGCAAAATTATTGATGGGCATGTACTAAATTATTTTTCAGTATGCAGAAGTATAATGGCTAATTGAAATTTGACCGATCCGGCTAATAAAACGGATAGGGCTTCGAGTCTAGTCGGGCTCTAAATAAACCGATCTATTACTTATGGGTTCTTGATGGTAAGTTGAGTGACCAAGTGTGTATTTAGCTCTATTCATAAGCTTAACTCAACTGTGACTGTAAAAGGAAAAGGTTATCGTGCAACCATGCTTTTGTAAATGTTATGCGATTTGGTCTATCTAATTGATGCTTAAATCCTGGTTATTTTGTTAATTTTGCAATTGTTATGTGATATGGGCATCTCTAATTCACAGTACGTAAATTCTGATTTAGGTGCGGACAATAAAAAAGGCAGTAGAAAAAGGAAATCGATCAAGTTTGCGTTAAAGAGTGGAATTGCGGATAAAGTAGGATTGCAGTCTACATGATTGTACTGCTATTACTCTCATGTCTGAACAGTTGTGTACACCTTATGCCTTATCCAACTCCGTACATTCTTGTTATGAATTCTAAACAATTTCAAACTTTTAGGATCAGTCGAAGTTAAGAGTTTATTTATATACTCATTGTAAACCTTCGTAGATAGTAATGAATAATACATGTAATATATATATATATATATGTGTGTGTGACTTCTATTGATAGTTAGCTTATGGGTTATTTGATGCCACAGCAAATTTCAATATAAAACTACTCTTGCACCTACTAGCTTTTAGGTTATCAATGGCTTTATCAAATTCCAACTATATAGATCCAAGGTTGTCAAAATCGTGATTCAAATCGTAAAATCGTAGGATATTACAATCCCAGTATACCAAATCGATCCAAATCATAAAAAAAAAAAAAAAAAAAATTGCATATTCAAAAAATCGCAATTGAATCATAGATTAATCGTATATAATCGAATAGAATAGCAATTCTATGCTATTCATATGGTTCCATTAAACACCTTTTATGGAGCCACAAAATTGATCAGAATTTCAGATTTCGCTGGAATTACAATGTTTTAATTTGGGAATCAGAAAGCCCATAAAGAAATTAACTGAAATGAAATAGAAGTACAGCAAAAATCATATCCCACAGTGACAAGATCGATTATTCTTCTGCTTTTTGTTCTTCTCTTTGTCTTCGACCTTAATAGCCACCACATGAAAACATTTCACGTTTCTGATCGGAAATTCGCAATGCCAAGTCCTGTTTGCTGAATGAAAAAGCGCCTGAATTGCAAGCCCTAATTGCAAATGATGGTGGGGACTAATTGTACAAATTTGGGCCGGAGTATGTTTGGGCTTTAGAATCTTCAATCCCAACGGTTTTAATAATTAAATTTTTAATCATATGATTTTATTGTATAATTTAATTTTTAATCAATGATTGCGTTTTTATTGAAATATTTAATAGTTTTTTTGTTGAAATAGTTAATAATTTATTTTTAAGATTCGATCCATCGATTCGATTCACGGAACTCTTCACCGATTCGATTCAAAAATACGATTTTAGCAACCTTGTGTAGACAAGTTTTTCTTGTGATGTTTCAATTATATATAGTCATTTTTCTTTTTTAAGAAGTCTAATTTTTATTATTTTACTAATGTATCTCCATCTTTTTTCTAAAGAATCTATCTTCATTTGATACTTAGTTATAACCATCAAGAAATGGACTATCATTGAACTTTATCATGTTACCTGTTATTAACATGATTTACAAAATGATATTAATGTATAATGTGTTGTTCGTTTCCCAAACTGATATTGATATATTTTTCTTTTTTTGAATATTGTTGTATATGTTGCATATGTCACAACAACGCCCTAAGTACTACTATTTTGAGATATATTTTAATCTTCCATACTAAGGGAAGAGTGTGGCTTTGAGAACGACGATGATGAGGAGTAGGAGGAGGTTGAGGTCGTAGCTTAATCGAAGGTTCCTACTTCTGCTGGAGAGAGAGCAGAGGTTCTTGCTTCCGCTAAGGAAGAGGCCGAAGTCTTTGTCCTAGCTGAGGTGGGAGACGAGGCTCCTGCTCTTGCCGTGGAGGAGGTCCAGGTCCATACTCCAGCCGGGGAGGAAGCTGAGGTTCCAACTTCAGGAAATTAGGCCTAGGGCCTTTGTAATCCATCCTGTTGTATTTTGGATTTTTCATTAATGAAATGAAACTTTTCTAACTGTTAGCTCGTTATTTGTTTCATACTACAATAACTCTTGCCAGTAGTCAGAATTGTTCAGCGAAAAGCTCTTCCTCACCTGTGCCTACTTAAATAAAGCCTTAAATAAACTTTTTAACCAAAGTGTTAGGATATTTAACAAGAAGCTCGTTCTAGTTTCAGGTCTTGTACACCTTGATGGAATTGATTTAAGGATTTGGCTAAGGGTGGGGCCGCTGACTAGAAGCTTGTTCTAGTCTCATTTTAGCAATAATTTTGAGTGGATTATCCACAAGTGTTAGGCCGCTAGTAAGGAGCTCGTCCTAGCTTTGATCATAGAACCTTTTACCTGAGTGTCGGTCACTAAATAAAAGCTTGTTTTAGTCGTGGTTTTGAGTAACTAGAGCAAATCTTTAAGATGATCGTTAGGTTGCTAGTTAGAAGATTGTTCTAACCTTGGTCACGTAACCTTTACCTAGCCTTTATAGATTCGCATTGCATTAGGTCATAACATAGAAGATATTACACAAAGCAAACAAACATTTACCATTTAGAATATCGCTAATTGTCAGGTCGCGAAGTTATGGTCTAGAAATCTTGAGCTCACATGGGCATGTTAATTTACCAGCCACGACCTGACAGTCATGATACAAAAGATTGGAGACAGTTCAAAAATTTAGTTGATACCCGGCTGTTAATTTTTTCTTTTTCAGGTGCTCAGCATCCCGTGGGTGCATCAACTCTATTCCTTGAGATTCTCAATTCAATAGAAACCATCTGGTAACTTCGTGCCTAAGCTCTTTGACCTCCATGCGTGCAGGGATACTCTCCTCCTTAAGAACTGGATGGTAGTATCTATCCAGTTGCTTGCCTAGTCAGTTTCCATCATCGTTTTTCCCACTTCACCAATTGACAAGGTCATTGACTCTTTATAGGAATGTTGTTGGGCTCAACATACCCCTTGACCTAGTGACTTGACAGGTTGGGCACCTGGGGCAATTGTCCAAAAGGGGTGTCTATTAAGACATTCATAATGTGCTTGAGGAACGGAGGTAGAGCTCCTTCAAGGTGATTGCAAAAGCATACACAAGCTCCTCTGTAGTCGAGTATCTAATATCTACTTTATGTGGGGCATGACTCACAAAATAACTGGGGAGCTATGTTGCCCCCTTTATTTTGACCAAGACCACGTCGATTAGGGGATGCGGGAATGGCTAAGTGTAAGGGAAGTTTCTTCTCTTGGAATAGTTCGCATAACAGCCAGAAAAAGGGAGATGGGCCTTTGTCTCCATAAAGGTGACCTAACACTCTTCCATCAATACGATATCCTTAAACTCCTGATGATTGTGAAGAAGGGCTCAAGCCGATCTTCTGAGGTGGTGGCTCATGCGTTCAAGAGCTGAGCTTCTTTCACCAGGCTCGGCGCTTTTATGCCTAAAGTTGTCCCGGACATGTTGCGCGGTTCGCGTACTCTTGAAGATCATGTTGTCAACGTAAAAATTAAAGGCTCTCATGAGCTGATCATTAGGCACAAAATTTTCCAACCAGAGATAAGTTGCTTCGGTATATCTCGATCCAAAGGGCACCATCTTGTCGCGATGCAGTACCTTATCAGTTTTGGGCGAGGTTCTTTCTTCATCACTGTGGTGCATTGGGTTCTGGTGATACCCACGGCCAGCGTCTATGAGGCCAAGTCATTCATAGCCTAGTTCTTTTGATTCTGCCCACATCTTAAGTTCCATTTTTGATCCTGCGTCTTCCAGCCCGTTAGTTTGGGGCTCATCGTTAGGGTGAGCTCGCGCACTTACCTCTTTAATTTTGAGATCAAGAGTACAAACTTCCAATGAGGGACTTGTGCTTACAGTATAGTCTAGATTACATTCTCTCGAAGCCTGCTGATTACCCCGCACAACGTCTGTCCAGTGGTTGGTGGGGAACTTTATGATATAATGGAATATGGAGGTAGTGGTCCTGAGCTCGTACAAGATTGGGCGTCCCGAAATAGCGTTGTGATTCTAAGGCTCATCTATGATAACAAAGTCTGCCATAATTCTTCTTTTGCAGCATCCATCTCCTAGCTTTATGACGAGTATGATCTAACCCTTAGCCTACACATAGTCTCCAATGAAGCCTTAAAGCTTGGTTCCGTAGGGCCTTAGGTGAAAGTCTTCCAGTAGATGATGTTTGCGGTACTGCTGTTATCCACCAAGGTTTTGTAGATTTTAACTCTCGAAACCTGTGTGGTGATAACAAACGTGTCCGTGTCGGGGTGCAACACGCCGTAAGCATCTTCATTGTAGAAGGAGAAAGAGCTAGTTTGAGTGACCAGGGATTGTGCCATGAGCAAGTGATAGCAATTCTGGGCTTCTCTCATGAGACCTCGACTCTGTCTTTTAGAACCCTCCATGTCGTGGTTTCTGCTGAAGAGTACGTGGATCTCGGCAGGAGGTCAGTTCTATGGGACTTGGGCATTGCGGTATGTTTGGGGATGAACCTGTCTGTGCTACCCTTGGCGATTCCTATGTATTCGCTCAAGTATCCCCATTAGATTAGCTTCTCGATCTCTTACTTTAGATGTCTACATTCGTCTGTATCGTGACCCACACTCCTATAGTACTTGCAATACTTTGACTGGTCTATATCCTTCAACGACTTCCTACACGACGCTCTTCCGATCTGGGCAAAATTGGATCATTCTGTAGGATATTGAAGATGTGCTCAACGGACGTGTTAAGCTTGGTGAAGGGCCTAGAGGACTGGTTGGTTTCTCGCTCCTTCGCGGATCTTTCTTGATGTGTTGGTCATTTTTCTTATCCCTGGGCAGTTTCTCATACCGTGAACTCCCTTCGATGGCTTCTTTCATACTTATGTACTTTTCAGCTCTCCTCAGAAGTACCTTATAAGTGCTTGGCAAG
>CAVNYN010283596.1:0-87488 GCA_963692815.1 Nyctanthes arbor-tristis | reverse complement strand
TATAAAGAACACAGGATTTCATAATCGGGACACACAAAATCAAATGAATTAAAGAACATTTATGGGTTTATCGTTTGATTGTATAGAATTAGCTAATTCAATAAAGTAAGAAGAAGATTTCTTGGGTCAGTTTCAAAAACGAGATTTTGAGCAAAATAAATGAAAAGATTAAGAAAATAAGATAATAATTAATCAAAAAGATTAATAATACATTTGACGTAAATAAGGGAAAATATATACAAATAAAGGCTACACCCAAATATGCCAGTAAAAAAACCCATTTCTGCAATTATTTTTTATTTGACAGGTACAAAGTGAGTTACTAACAAAAATCTAGTGTGGGAGCTAATTTCCTCAATGGGGATTGCATAAGAAAATAATTAATTGTCTTCAATTACCTTGATTCATTTTTTTTTTTAATTGTGAATTGTTTACCATAACACTCCCAGTTCAAAGTTTCTCCAAGCTTTTCGTTTTCTTCTTCCCACTTATTTCAAGGAACGGAGTTAGGATTTTGTTTACATAAGTTGCGCTAGGCAAAATGAATAACGAGTGCTTAAAATCAGATTGTTTAGATAAGTTGCGCTCGGCAAGATTTTGAAGTACAAAATTCATCTTATATCACAATAATTATTAATGCTTAGAGGGAAAGTACCTAAATAGCCAAAAATGATGGACTTGATCCAAAGTCCTTTATTTTCGAGTGTCGCTTTTGTACCCTCTAACAACAATTCAGCCCTTTATTTTTTTTATTTCTACAATTCGGTTCCCTAAACTTGCACCACCCTGCTTTAAGAATTTTTCATCTGACTGCATGTTGATAAAATTTATATTGAGTAACAGGCTGCACAAATAATTTAAGAGCATTCTGAAAATTGAGTTTCACCTGTTCGGGTTGCATCTAAAAAACACGTTGATTCTCAAAAGAATATCGCAAGTTTAGGCATCAATTATTCATTGATTCTAATAATATCCTAAAAGTTGACCTTCATCTACAAAATCATTGGTTCGATATGAATACCAATAATGGATGGAAAGTGGAAACGATTGTAAAATATCCACTTGTCACGAAAAAGAGTTCGTAAGCACAAGAGAAAAACAAATAGTGATTTCGTAATATCAATTAACACACCAAAGAAACCACAAATCAACTCTCTTGATTTGTCACTGCTTTTTCTATCTTCAAGCACTGCAACGCTTCACAAGAATGATCAATGCTCCACATCTTGGTTTCTTGGTTCCTTTAAAGTGAAACACTTCCTGTTCCACACAGATTGATTTCGTTAGGAAGAACACGATGATGGTGCCTTAATAAATGTTTAGTAGTGCAACACACAAGGATTAACTGCAAGCAAGTTCTTCATGAAAATGCTATATTATCCTCTCAATTGCACACGGTGTGTGCGTGTGTGTGTATATATATATATATATATATTTCCCCCTCTGTTTTCCTTATTTAGACAAATGTGTTAGTCTTTATTTGATGAACAAGCACTACGCGCTTATCAAGACTAACAAAAAGCAACCCCATCTAGAATGGGAAACTTACTAAAAATGGGCATACATGTTATATAAATTGCGATATTTTTCTCATACTTTGATTCTTCTAAATGTTTAATGTATGGGTATTAATTCATGAAATTTGTATTTTGTGGGATAGATGAAGGGGTTGAATGAAAATATACTCAAATCCACAAATTTTGGAAGAGATATTGGAGGTCAAGAGAATCACCAATCCTAAATGAACTTTACTTAATTAAGGTGTGGGAATGCTTATTTTGATAAGACATTATACATAAGCAAATTTGAATAAAGAACTTTAGTCTGACTCCTAAAATATTTCCCGTGGCTAGAAATTATTCAGAAGATTAGAAATATTTTAGAGGGCTCATTTATGTAAATACAAGAGATATTTATAATTGTTTATCTTTTTTTTTTTTTGAAATATTGTTTATTTTACTAGTTCTTTTATTTTATGAAATGGAGAGAAATATACTAGAATTAGACTTCAATTAATATTGTTTGAAATGTAAAATTTAAGAACATTTTACTAACATATGCTTCATTTTATTACTTATTTCACTTTAAAAGTCTTATTTTGTTGATAATCGTGCACATTAAATAAGGGGATTTTCGGGTAGTAGCCAGCTTCCTATTATTCAATAGGGAAATTTCTCACACATAATTAAGGGAGCCATTGAAAGGTGACTAAAACACCAAAAACCATGACTATCCGAGCTAATGATAGTGGCAAGAACACTTTCCAGCCCGACCTTACTATAACCAACCTCACAGATCCAACTCAATCTCTTACACCGATGTATCGTACTCTCCCAATCAGGTCAACATAAGAAAATACTGCTAAATCTTTTCAAAGTGAGAGAAGGAGGGAAGGCGCACTACAACAACATAACAGCTAGCTGAAGTTAGCTAGCTAGGCTATCACGCAATGGCTTTCTGTAATAGAGGCTCGCTTCTTCAAAACATCTAACCACACAACTTGCAAGTTGCCATTGGAGTACAAATTACTTGAGCATCCTAGTCTTATAATACCACAAAGTAGTGTAGTCCTAAGAAGGGACCTGAACCACTGAACAAAATGAATCTCACATTGTCATTCCCATTGATCAAAAACGTTGACCCTAATGCGCCGTTGCCATGGATAGGAGCATACGCTGCAGCAGCTTCTATAATTTGGGATGTCGCCCTTGTGGCTGATATAATGCACTCTATTCGACATAAAAGGCTGTGGTTCCCCTGCCGATATTCTGCTCTCAACGCTGCTTCCTTGACTGTATTAGCCGTCGCTGTAAAGTTTGCAATGGATCTGACTACCCCTATGCATGGTAACTTGGATCAACTGGTGAAAGTTAATTGTGCTGCTTTCTTGTGTGTTTCAACCACTCATTTCATGCCTTCTCTAGGATCAATGAGTGACAGAAACATTTTGGTGAACTTGGCAGCACTCGGTGTCCTAATTGTAACACTTGCTGTACATGTTATGATCCAAGTGTTCACAGGCATTATTGAAAATTGGGTGAGTATCCTTGCGATGGAACTTGCGTTTCTGGGTGTGTATTTGCTCATTCTACTGAGTTCTTCTGCTTCTGTGATATGTACAAGTAAAAGGTATCTGGAGCAGAAGTATAATGAATTGCACACTAGAATTTCAGGAGAGGAACAGAAAGATGACGTAATTATGAACTTTGAGAAGTTAAATTTAATCGTGAAAAAGTACTGGGTGATGGCAGAAACGGGTAATCCTCAGTTTGTGATGGCATGGTCTGAGGCTAGTGGAATTTTGTTCATGATCTGCCTTTATATTTTTGCTTCAGTAAAATACATTTATGTCTATTACCATATGCTTGGTTTTACATCTGCTTGCAAATGGTCTGTGTATCTTGTTTTCTGGGCTCAAAATCTCGGCGTGTTCCTCTGCGTTGTCATGTCTTTGGGAAGATTTTGTGTGTCTTTACTTCACACTGTATGGAATGTTAGACGATGGACAGTCTCGTGTATTTCCTTAGAGATACGGAATTATAGGATCAAAAGATTGGTTAAGTGGAAAAAGAAACTCCCACCATTACATGTTCGAGGCCAAAAGCTTAGAAAGTTTATCTTTAACGTCAGAAATCTATTTCTAAACATCTATATAGGAAGTCAGATAAGTGATTGTGATTATTAATAAACTGTTGCGGGCAATCTCATTTTTCGGATCTATCATATTATTTGCATATGACATATACCTAACCCACAAAATATCTTACCTTGATGTATCTATAATCCTACTGCTTATCCTGCTCTTCTTTTATATCTCGAGGGAGAGAATCATTTAGATGCAATTGGTGAAGTTGAAGAAGAAAATTTTAAGGAAATCTGATCCCGCAGAAAATCCTAATGAGTCTGATGAAACTCTTGGTTACGACCAAGATCTTAGAAATTTTGTTTTACATCTTGAAAGTGAGGCAATGCAAGATGGATACCTCATGTTCATTAATGCTTCTATTAACTCATCCTTGGTGATGGGCGCCAAGCATCAACCTCAATGTCTAATGGATCTTTTGAAGCTCTCCTCAAGCTTCAACGGGGTACTGAAAGTTGAAACTGAACGAGTCTCGCCAATAATACATCAAAAATCCCCTAATTGCTGGAGCTTATCCATGGCAACGGTATCAAGCATCATGATTGCTATTCCCAACACTGCAAAGGAGAAAATAAATCAATTCTTACGAAGTGTCACTGAAGGTTTTAAATATGTGCGCGTTGTGGAGAAAAGTCTGGATGTTCAGAAGAAATTGGTAAGTTGTAGGAAAGCTGCAGATTATGCATGGGTTGTTACTGAACTAAAGCGCAAGTGGTTAGATATGGATCTCCAGAAAATTGCCAGGACATCACGATCCTCAAAGAAACCCTTCAAAATCTTAGTCGTGAAACCGAAAAAATTTTGTTGGAATTTGTCAGGAACGGGAATGTGATGGAGAGCCATGTGAACTTGCCTGAGAATATCATAATTGCCAATTCCATGAACAAAATAAGCAATACTCTGCTAATGGAGTATGACGAATGTAACAATTTACCCTCAGATAATGAAGTATTCAACAATTTGGCAGTTATTGTAGCAGATATATTTGCGGCGTCCCTCACCAATTTACCTGATGTTATACTCATGAACAGGGGCGGAGCTAGGAAATTTGGTCAGTCCGGTCGGTCGGCCGGAGATCTTTAAGAAAACAAAATGTACTGAGAATAAGTACTCCTTTGCACAACAGATCATATACAATTCCCATTGACATGGTTTCCAAAAAGGATTTCAAGAGCTAGATAATTGATAGTTCAAAGATTCAAATAGACTGGGTATTAGAGGCTTAAATGAAAAGTATGCCACACTCTACAGTGAAGGAGGAGGATAATTACATATCAAAGCAGCAGTATTAAACTCAAACTTTGCAATCACATTCTTGTAGAAAGAATCAATCTAGTTTCTTTATAGGCAAAGTTCAGAATAAGATATTCTTTATTGACCCTTTCTATTCATTTTTCCCATTCTAAAATTCCCACAAAATTATAGAATAACTCCAACAAATGCATTGTAATATGAAATAACAATAAACATATAACTTTTTCCCTCAGTGTATTATTGAATGTATCACAGAACAATCTAAGAATCACATATCAAACAAAAATCTTTTCAACACTAAGGGAAACTAAAATCCCTAATCCTTTTCCTCCTGCAATAATTCCTTTTTCCTCCTACAAAGTAAGAAACTACACAATAACAAACAATGGAAAATATGCTACCTGGCTAAAACTCCTCCTAAAACTCCCAAATCTGTTATGCTAGCTGTGCAATTCCTGTGGATTAGAAACAATAGGCAGAAAAAGGGAAGAGATCGAATGCATGATTGACGCTCACAACCCAAATGACGATCCTTGAAGAGTTCTTGCAGAGAAGGACGATTGAAGGGTTCAGAGAAGAGGAATGATTAAAGTTGGAAGGATTCTGAAAGGAGCCGGATAGTGAGAGACAATTGATGGTTTTTGTCTTAGAATCCCACATTGATTTGTATACTATAGCAACTGGGGAGCTGTTATGATAAAAGAGGACTAGACCTAACACCTTAACGGATTTCAAATCTACAAGACTTTGCTTGGCTATTTTGGCCCTTAAGGTTTTGAAATTAAGAACAATTTGTTAGTTCAACATTTTGGGCCTTGCTTTCAGATTTCAGTGTGGTCTTATTAAAATTTTAGTGGGCCACGTTAGAGTTCAGTGCGGTCCATGGACCACACTGGTCTAACGTTGGCTCCGTCCCTGCTCATGAAACGCTATAGCAGTACCACAGAAGAACGGGAGAAAAGCATAGAGGAAGCAACCCGCCTTTTGGGAGAAACTCAAGACCTTTTGAAATATCTTCAAAAGCATGAAATTCCTAGTTTGTCTCCCGAAAAATCAGTTTATATTGAAGAATGACGTGCTATACTTGAGAGTGGAACTTCAGGCTCGACTTCTAGCGGTGAGGTGCATTTGGATATACAAGATCTTATTGCAAGACCCACAGAAGGTATGAGATTATAACTAATCTTGTTTCTATAAGGCCTAATTAACACTATCTATATCTAATATTTGAGTTTTATGAGCTTTTCATCCCTATTATTTCAAACCTGACAATTACTCCCTCAGTTTCAATTACTTGATGTTAGTTCGACCGTTAAATGGTCAAATTATTTTACTGAAAGACCAAGATACCCTGAAAATCTTAAACCTTCAATTTTCACTAGCTAGCACTATCTACCCCCTAATGTTTGAGTTTGATGTGTGTTTCGTCCCTTTTGTTTCAAAACTGACACTTAGACCCTCAATTTCAACCTTTTGGCACAATCTACCCCTCATGTTAAACTTTATGCCTGATCGTTAAATAATCAACTTTTTGTGTAAAAAGACCAACATACCCTTGAATTTTGACAGAACTCCCCGTCCCAAAAAAATATTCCTTATTTCTTTTTTTATCCAACCCAAATTATATTCCCCTTTCCTAAACTAATTTTTTAGTTTTCTAATACACCCTCATTTATTGTGTATAGTAATCAATAATAAAGAATAACTAAGGTGAAATATTAAATAAGTCAAATGTTATATTAGGAAATATATTGTTTTTCTTTTTTTGAAAAGAGGAAATATATTGTTAAATTATATATTTCCAATAACACTAAATGATATTTTCTTAATTTATGTGAAAAATGAAAGGGGAATATTTTTGTGGGACGGAGGGAGTAGAAAATTGGTTGGTTGTTCACTTGATTGTGGATTATGCTAAGTTGATTTCTTGATGCTCCTCTCTAGAAATTAACACTGAAGGACCAGCTTCCATGCTTCCTCGCATTTCTCTGGATTGATCATAAAATAATATTTTTTTACTTTCTTCAAGGAATTACCTCATCAGTTAATTTTTTTTTCAATGACATGTCACCACTGTAACAGTAAAATACGTTTAGGTCACTCATCTCAGGGACGGAGCCAATTTAGGACGAGGGCAATCATATGACCGTACTAAATTTTGGATGAGATTTTTTAGGTTGGAAGAGAATTTTTTTTTTTTTTTTGGAGAAAAGAAGAGAATTTTTAATCATCAATAAATGGGAAACAAAAGCTATACATTTAGGTCACCTAATGTGTAAACTTTGGCTAGAGCCTAAATGCAAAATGATTCAAAATATTGATTGAGATGTAAAGCCATCGGCAATTAATTAATTATTATCAGTCAAATAAAGACGCCTTGGGCCTAGTTTTGACTCATAATTGGGGCAAGACTCAAGACTAGGGTGTTTGGTAACTTCACTAGATTATAATATGTCACAAGAAATTATTTCATTAGTTTCACTTTTTTCAAAAAGTCAAAAAATAAAAGTCAAACCGTAATTTTTTATTTTTATAAAACATAACCAATAAAATGATGACACGTAATAAATTAAAATTCAGATTATAATCTAACCGGTAAATATTTTCCAAGAGTTTAGTGCTTGTTCTTTGGGTTGAAAGTCAGCATTTTTTCTATACTTCCTCCACTTTGACTCAACTGGGTTGGGACCACGCAGCTTGGAAGTTGCAGTGAGGTCAAAGATATTTCGATCGCTAATGGAGCATCATCTTCTTAGAACTACCTAACAAAATGACTGATGCACCATTGCCATTGATAAAAAAGGTTGACCCTAACGGGCCGTTGCAGTGGATTGGAGCATACGCCGCAGCAGCATCTCTAATATGGGATATTGCGCTTGTGGCTGATATAGTGCACTCTATTCACCATAGAAAGTTATGGTTCCCCTGCCGATATTCTGCTCTCAACGCTGCTTCCTTGACTGTATTAGCCGTCGCCGTGAAGTTTGCAATGGATCTGACTACCCCGATACTTGGGGATTTCGATCAACTTGCAAAAATGAGCTGTGCTGCTTTCTTGTGTGCTTCAACCACTCATTTCATGCCTTCTGTTGGATCAATGACTGGCAGAGGCATTTTGGTGAACTTGGCGGCACTTGGAATCCTGATAATGACACTTGCCGTTAATGTTATGATCCAAGTGTCCACAGGCATTGTCGAAGATTGGATGAGTTTTAAGGCGGTAGTGATTGTGGTTCTGAATGTTTATTCTTTCATGATATTGAGTTCTTCCTCTTTAACAATATTTGCAATTAGAAAGTACTTGAAGCAGAGTTATAATGAATTGTACAAAAGAATTCCAAGGGAGGAACTCCAAAGAGACGACATAATGAATATTGACAAATTGAAGTTATGCCTAAAGAAGTACTCAGTGATAGCAGAATCACGCAGCCCTCAGCATGTGATGTCACGATGGGAGGCCTGCGCAGTTTTATGTATAATCTGCTTAGCTAGTTGCACCTTGGTGATACTATTACCTATCTACGGTAAGCTTAATGATATTACATCTGATTACAAATGGTCCGTATATTTTGTTTACTGGGTTCAATATATAGGCTTAGTACTTTGCGCTGTCATGTCTTTGGGGAGATTCATTCATCAAATTGTACCGGAAAATAGAGAAGGTATGGCTTTTCGTATTTCGTTAGAAATACATAACTATAGGATCAAAAGCTTGGTAGAGTGGAAAAAGCGACCCCCACCATTATTTGTTCGAGGCCAAAAGCTTAGAAAATTTATTTTTGACATAAGAAATCTGCTTCTCAACATCTGTATAGGAAATCAGGTAGTGGTTGCGGTGGTTAATAAAACGTTTTTGTCAATCCCCCTCTTATTCTACTCATTTCTAACACATCAGGAAGTTTATGTTAGATTAATTTTAATCATGTTGAGTATCCTGCTGTTCTTTTGCATCTGGGCGAAGAGTATCCTTAGATTCTTGGTGACATTGAAGAAGAAAGTTCTAAGGGAACCTGATGCCTCTGTCGATCCCAACGGATCTATTGAGATGAAATATATCAGGCTTATTTACAGCAGCATAGATTCATCCATAAAGGTGGGTGCCAAGCATCAACCTAGAGGTCTAATAGAACTACTTGAGAATTCCACAAGCTTCAATGGGGTATTGAAATTTGAAAGCGATCAAGTCTCACCGATGATACTTCAAGAATCCCCTAATTGCTGGAGCTTATCCTTGGCTACTCTAACGATCATCATGATTGCTCTTCCCAACATTCAGAATGGGAAGAGAAAGCAGTTGTTACAAAGTGTGACAGAAGGTTTTAAGTATGTACACCTTGTGGAGAGAAGCCTGGATGTTCACAAGAAATTAGCAAGCAGCAGGAAAGCTGCAGATTATGCATGGGTTGTAGCTGAACTAAGGCAAAAGTGGTTGGACATGGATCTCACCAAAATTGCCAAGGCATCACAATCCTCTAGAGAGACCCTTCAAACTTTCAGTCGTGAAAGTGAAAAAATTTTGATGGAATTCAGCCAGAAAGAGAATGTGATGGAGAGCCATGTGAATTTGCCTGAAAATATCATAATTGCCCATTCCATGTACAAAATCAGCAGCACTTTGCTACTCGAGTTTGATGAGTGTCACAATTTACAGTCTGAAGCTATAGTTTTAGAAAAACTGGTGGTTATTATTGCAGATATATTTTCTGCTTGCTTCACCAATTTGCCTGATGTTATAATCATGAAATGCAACGAAAGTTCCATAGAAGAATCGGAGAAAAGTATATGGGAAGCAATTTGCCTTTTGGGAGAAACGCAAGACGTTCTGAAAAATCTTCAGAAGCGAGAAATCCCTTATCTGTCCCCTGACCAATCAGTTTATATTGACAAATGGGTGCTATTCTTGGACACACCAACCATGGAAGTTCAGGCTCGACTTCTAGCAATGACAATCCTGTTCCTACTTCAAGCAGTGAGGTACATTTGGATATAAAAGAGCTCAGTGCAAGAGCTAGAGAAGGTATGTATGGATATAGCTCTAAAATTATTGCCTTCTTGTTTTTGTAATCAATGTACTTGTTTCATGTTTTTTATTATTAATCAATCGAATTTAGGAAAATAAATAATATCTAAAAAAAGGATATGTGTCCTTAATTTTTGCATCTTCAGAGGCACTTGAAATTGAAGAAGATAATGCGGAGACTGGTTTGAGTGGAGAATCAGAGTTTGTAGGGGAAAAATTATAGAGCCATAAAACCTTAACAACTCTTCCTGGAAATTGTTTCTATAGGGTAGATCTCATTTTCTATTTTTACTCTAGTTTGTTTATATAGTTACTGTAATTTGAAGATGAAGATTATTTCCCTTTTTTTTTTTAAATTACACATTGTAATAGATTGTTTAGTTGATTATGGATTTTCTTGATCAGTTAATGTACCTTTTGACCGTATCACTTAATGTAGTTGATGTATATTCTCTTTGAGAAATGGTAGTCCGAGTTGGCAAGAATGGTTATGGTCCCTTCAACGGTTGAAAATTATAGCGAGTTTTGATTTTCTTCTATGAAGCTCCTAAAGTAAAGTATCTTCATTTATACTAGAAGAAACTAAAACAATACATGAGATGCTGATTCTGATGATGTTGTAACCTGCTTTCCTTCATATGGAGCTTTAGTTACTCAGACTTGCTTTTGCAAGGATTTTTCTGTATTTTGGGTAGCATCTGGTTTTAAGTTGTTATAGTAATTTAAAGCAGAATTGTTCATTTGACTTGAATACGGTAAATTAATATATCAAGATATACACAAGTCTGGTTGAGATATTTTACGGGAAAAAGAAAATTTTTAAGATAACTCCCTCTTATTTTTAAGATAAGTAGCTTATTTTGGTTATTCAACAGAATCTCTGCTTCCCGTATGGTTCATCAAAGCCCATTTTCTCTCTCGAATCTCACTGCCCAGGCCATTGGTCCAGAGGTTCAGGCTTGCTGCATATGAATTAATTCTAGGGTAGAATGCTATGAACTAATCGAAGTTCAAATCGTCACTTATGAAGTCAGAACCAAAACGTATGCTAAATTGATTTTCTTGATGCTTCTATTTAGAAATCAACACTGAAGAAAGATTTTGTTAATAAGGATGAGCTGCCCTCCTTCCTCTCCATCAGTCGCATCTCTTTGCATTGATCGTAGAACAATATTTTTTTACTCTCTTCAAGGAATTTCCTCCGCAGCTAATTTTTATAATGATATGTTGGCCCAGGTTATGTATTGCCTCTTTAGCAACAAAATACATATAGGTAACTACACTAATGTGTAAACTTTGGCTAGAGCCTAAATGTGAACGATTCAAAATATTTATTGAGATGTAAAGCTATTGGCAAGTCATTATCAGTCAAACATTCCAAGTCTTGGGCCAAGTTTCGCCCCATATTTTGGGCTTGATTCAAGACAAAATATTTGTCTACAGTGCTTGTTCCTTGGGGTAGAAATAGAGGTGTTAAAACGGGTGAGCCGGGTCAGGCCGCTACCCTTGCAGCCCGACACGGGCCGTTATACAAAAAAGCCCGAGATCCAGGCTTCTCGGTCGGGGCCGGACTAGCCCTAATTTTTTGGCGTGTGACCCGGCCCACCCGTGTAATCCATGTGGGCGATGGGTTGACCTAGCCCATGTGTGCCACTCTTTTTTTTGTCAAATTTTACATTTAAATTTTAAAATAAATACATTATAATTAAAATACTTTAATAGGAAATTTGTCACATTTTTTAAAAATATCACTAGTTTTTTAAAATTTTAAATTCTAACTAAAAAGTAAACATATAATAAGATAAAATTAAAATTTTTAATAAGTTTTAAATATTCTATAACATAAAAAAACTTGAAATTCAAATATTATTTACTATAGCCAACAACTGAATAGTTTTAACACTTAAACTTTTGAAATTTAAACATAACACAAATATCTATTTATTAATTTGTATCACTATAGTTATAGACTTATAATAAATTGTAACTATTAACATCATAAAATAACAATATCTACAACAAAAATAATAAAAAAATAAAAAATAAAAGTTCAAAACTTTTTAGTGAAAAGTGGCGCCTGCAGCGCCTTGCTGCAGCAGCCTTTTTCTTTTAGAAAGGCAATTTGCCTTTTGTACTTTTTATGGTAGAGCGTCGTCCGGCTCTTTGCCAAAAAAATTTAAAAATTTCTTTTCAAAATTAAAATTTGCACGGGCCCAGCGATTTAACCGCAGGTTCAGAGCACATGAACAGGCCCGTCTGACGGGCCAAGAGGAGCGGCCCCAAACCGCAGACCTACCGGTTCCGGGCCAGCCCACAGTTCCGGGCTTGAAGCCCGCCCATGTTGACACCTCTAGGTAGAAAGTTAGCATTTTTCCATTACTTGAGCATCCTCCTCTTATAACCACAAGTGGTGTACTGGTAAGAAGGGACCCAAAAGACTCAACAAATTAAATGATTAACTAATAGTGCACCATTGCCACGGATAGGAGCATATGCTGCTCCCACATCTCTAATATGGGATGTTGCGCTCGTGGCTGATATAGTGCACTCTGTCCGCCATAGAAAGTTACGGTTCCCCTGTCGGTATTCTGCTCTCAACTCTGCTTCCTTGACTATATTATCCGTCGTTGTGAAGTTTGCGATGCATCTGACTACCGAGATGCATGGTGTCTTTGATCAATATCCAAAAATTAGCAGTGCTGCTTTCTTGTGTGCTTCAACAACTCATTTTATGCCGTCTCTAGGATGAATGAGTGATAAGAGACATTTTGGTGAACTTGTCAGCACTGGCTATCCTTATAGTGACACTTGCCGTGAATGTTTCGATCCAAGTTTCCGCGGGCGTTGTTGAAGATTGGATGAGAATCCCGGCTATAACAATTGTGTTTCTGGGTGTACCTAATATTGAATCTGATTACAGATGGTCAGTGTACCTTGGTTTCTGGGCTCAATATATAGGCATACTACTTTGCCATATCATGTCTTTGGGAAGATTTTTGGTGTCTTTGCTTCACACCATACAGAATGTTAGAAAATGGACAGCCACTCATATTTCCTTAGAAATACAGAATTATAGGATTAAAAGATTGATAGAATGGAAAAAGAGACCCCCACCATTACATGTTCGAGGCCAAAAAGCTTAGAAAAATTATCTTTAACATAAGCAACTTACTTCTCAACATCTGTATTGGAGGTCAGATAGTGATTGTGATAGTTAATAAACTGTTCGGGCCAATCTCATTTTTCGGATCTATTGTGGTGTGCGCATTTCACAGATACTTAAATCTAATCCCCAACTCAGTTTACTTTGACATATCTATAATCCTATTGGTTTTCCTGCTTTTCTTTTATATCTCAAGGAAGAGAATCAGTAGATGCTTGGTGAACTCGAGGAAGAAATTTCTACGGGAATATCAGGCCTCAGTCACTCCGAATGATTTGGAAGACTTGCAAGATCTTAGAAACTTTGTTTTACTTCTTGAGAGTGAAGTAACGCAAGATGGATACCTTAGGTTCATTAACACTTCTATACGCTCATCCATAACGGCGGGTGCCAAGAATCAGCCTAGATGTCTAATGAAGCTTTTGAAGAATTCCACGAGCTCAATGGGGTAGTGAAACTCAAAAGTGATCTTGTCTCAGCAATAGTACCCAAGGAATCTCCCAGTTGCTGGAGCTTATCTGTGGCAACACTAACAACCATCAGGATTTCTCTTCCCAACATTCAAAATGGGAACAGAAATCAATTGTTACAAAGTGTGACTGAAGGTTTTAGGAACATACGCCTTGTAGAGAAAAGCCTTGATGTTCACAAGAAATTGGTAAGCTGTGGGAAAGCTGCAGATTTTGCATGGGTTGTAGCTGAACTGAGGCGAAAGTGGTTAGATATGGATATCCAAAAGGTAGCCAAGGCATCACAGTCCTCCAAAGAGACCTTTTAAAATTTCAGTTGGCAAAAGTGAAAAAATTCTGATGGATTTCATCCAAAACAGGGATTTGGTAGAGAGCCATGTGCATGTGAACTTGCCTGAAAATATCATAATTGCTAATTCCATGTACAAAATAAGCAACGCTTTGCTCCTGGAGTATGATAAGTGTTACAAATTGGAGTCAGAAACTGAGGTGTTCAATAAATTGGCAATTATTGTTGCAGATATGTTTGCTGCGTGCCTCACCAATTTACCAAATGTTATACTCATGAAATGCTACAATAGTGCCATAGAAGAGCGAGAGAAAAATATATGGGAAGCAACTCTCCTTTTGGGAGAAACTCAAGACATTTTGAAAGATCTTCAGAAGCGTGACATTGCTAGTTTGTCTTCTGACCAATCAGTTTATATTGAGAAATGGTGTGCTATTCTTGAACATGTTAACCATGGAACTTCAGGCTCGACTTCTAGCTGTGAGAATCCTGCTGCAGCTTCAAGCAGTGAGTTGCATTTGGATATAAAAGAAATTCGTGCAGAAGGTATATATGGATACTGATCTGGAATTTTACTTACTGTCCTTGTTTTATAGCCGAGGTATTTGTTTCTTACTTAGGCTTTGTATTGATTTCGAACAGAAATAAGGAACATAGACAGTATCCACAGAGCGGGGAAAAAAAACAAAAAACAAAAAAACAAGTGTCTTTATATTTTTTGTTTCCAGAAGCTTCTGGAAATTGATGAAGATAATGAGGAGGATCGTGTGAGTGTGGAAGCAGAGGTGTTTGGATAGCAAAAAGCATAGAGCAAAGCCTAAAACTTTAACAACTCTTGAGATTGTCTCTTCATGCTTCTATACCAGGATAGCTGTTTCTTTTTCTTTTTTTTTTTCTCTTTTTTTTAAAAAAAAATTTCTATTTTTATTTTGAATTTCACTCGGTAAAACAGGTTTTTTCTTTTTCTTTTTACTTTTTTTTTTTTGGTTATGTTATCATAGATTTATATTACAAGAAAGAGATCCCTTTTAGCTTATGTATATCACATACTGAACTAACGAGGATACTTTCTTGAACGTCAATTTGTGTTTTCAGAAAGCTTGGAACTTGAGGAAGATGATATGGAACCACATGTGAGCGGTGGAGCGGATGAGTAAGAAGAGGAAATAGTGAAGGGCAGAGCATAAGTCCTTACAACTCCATTTTTTTCCCCTATTATTGGCACCTGATTTTGTGACTTCTTTATGCCATTGTATGCGTATAAAGATTACCAGAGTCCTGTTGGATTGTAATGATTTGTTGATTACTATATCAGATTGTGCACTTAATATATGAATAAAAATTAAAAAGATGTCATTGTTCTTCTTCCCTTTTTCTTTGGTCCTTTTGAAAAGGAGCCAGTATGTTTAGTAGAGGAAATATTGGTCCCTTGAGAAGGTTTAGCATATCAGTCTTAGCCACCAGCAGGCGACATAGCGCCACGACTGCCATCCAGTCGAAGGCAACTTTACACCACCAGCACCGGAAGGCAGTATTCCCAAGCCCTGTGCCTTTCTTGAGGGGCTACCTCAGGGTAGGTGTTATGCCTCCCCTAGTGCAGCTATGAATACGACCCTGAACTTTTCAGAACTTTTGAAAGCGATATCAATAGCTGTGGTGTCACTTGAAAATTGAAAGCAACTCCTTCAGTGTCGTTAAGCAGGGCAGTTGAAAATTTTATAGATTGCCAATAGTTTTCTGGTGTCTATTCTGGGCCTATAAGTTTTAAAAAATATGTAAAAAAATTATGATTTAAAATCATAGTGATAGTTAACTCGCAGGATGAGGCTACAAAAATAGACAAGTTACTTCAAAACATTATTTGACTGGGCCAATTTTAGCTTAAGTCTATCTTTTCTTCATTTATTTAAATTTTTAATCAGACCGACCATTTGGAAAGATTACAGAAAAAGTACACATTGCTGATATCCTTCTTCATCTTAATTTATCATTCCCTCCATTTCAATCTTCACAAATCACTCCCTTCCAATAAAAAATGACAGTATAAACAACACTGATATTTACTTCTTTCTGAACTTGGGGACTGTTCAGTAACTGGTTTGTTTCCTGCATATATTTTGTAAGTTTAACTTTACCATTTTTCTGGTATAATTATCGAAGTTGCCCCATTTTTAATGACATGATGGTCCAAGTCAATTATCTATAGAGACTATATAATACTTGTGGGTCACTGTCTAATAGAATTTGTGTGAATTGAACAATTCAATATATCCCTTGATTGTTAAGTATATACAGGCATTATTGGACACTGGGTGATATTCTTTGTCATTCTGCTTGTAGTTGTGAATATTCATTCGTTCATTATATTGAGTTCTTCAGCTTTAATGATTTTCACAAGTTAAGAGTACTTGGAATAGCAGTATAATGAATTGAACACAAGAATCTTGAGAGAGGAACTACCAAGAGAGGAAATAATGAACTTCGACAAGTTGAAGTTACGCGTGAAGAAGTATTGGGTGATGGTAGCTAGAAACAGGTAACCCGAAGTTTGTTATGGCACGATCTGAGGCCAGCGCAATTTTATTTATGATCTGCTTGAGTAGTTATGTTTATAGTTCATTAAGATCAGATATCATGGTCTGTTCATATTGTTAATTGGGCTCAACATTTAGGTTTGTTGCTTTGTGTTGTCTTGTCTCTGGGAAGATTTTCGGTGGCTTTACTTCATACTATATGGAATGTTAGGAAATGTATGGTTTCTCTTTCTCGTATTTTCTTAGAGATACCGAATTATAGGATCAAAAGATTGGTAGAACGGAAAAAGCAACCCCCGCCGTTATAGGTACGGAGCAAAAAGCTTAAAAAAATTGTTTTTGAGATAAGAAATCTGCTACTCAGCATCTGTATAGGAAGTCAAATAGTGATTGTCATCTTGAATAAACTGTTTATACCAATCTTCTTTTTTAGTTCTATCTACTTATTCGTCTCTCGAGCAATTTACATGAGATCTCATTGACTATCCTGCTCTTCTTTTTTATCTTGAGGAAAAGAATAATTAGATGCTTTGTGACATTGAAGAAGAAATTTTTAAGGCAATCTGAGACCGCAGTCAATCTCATCGAGTCGGAGGACATGCTTGGTTATGACCAAGATCTTAGGAATTTTGTTTTTCTTCTTGAAACTGAGGCAATGCAAGATGGATACCTCATGTTCATTAACACTTCTATAAACTCATCCATAATGGTGGGTGCCAAGCATCAACCTAGATGTCTAACAGAACTTCAGGAGAATTCAACAAGCTTCAATGGGGTACTGAAATTTCAGAGTGATCAAGTCTGGCTTATCCCCTAACTGCTGGAGCTTATCGCATTATCTGTGGCAACAATAACAAGCATCATGATTGCCATTCCCATCATCAGAAAGGAGAAAAGAAATCAATTTTTAGAAAGTGTGACGGAAGGTTTTAAATGTGTGCGCCTTGTGGAGAAAAGCCTCGATGTTCACAAGAAATTAGTAAACTGCAGGAGAGCTGCTGGTTATTCCTGGCTTGTGGCTGAATTGAGACAAAAGTGGTTGGACATGGATCTCCAGAAAATTGCCAAGGCATCACAATCCTCAAAAGAGACCTTCAAGATCTCAGTCACGCAAGTGAAAAATTGTTGATGAAATTTGTCCGGATTGGGAATGTGATGGAAAGCCATGTGAACTTGCCTGAAAATATCATAATTGCCAATTCCATGTACAAAATAAGAATGTTACAATTTACCATCAGATGCTGAAAGTATTCAACAAACCGGTAGTTATTGCAGTAGATATGTTTGCTGCATGCCTCACAAATTTACCTAATGTTACACTCATGAAATGCTATAACAGCGCCATAGAAGAACGGGAGAAAAGCATATGAGAAGCAACCCGGGTTTTGGGAGAAACTCAAGACATTCTCAAAGATCTTTAGAAGCATGAAATTCTTAGTTTGTCTCCGGAAAAAATCAGTTTATATTGAAGAATGGCGTGCTATACTAAAACATACTAACCATGGAACTTCGGGCTCGACTCCTAGCAGTGAGAGTCTTGGTTCTGCTTCAGGCACTGAGGTGTATATACAAGACGCTCTTCCGATCTAGCCACAGAAGGAATGGGTATAGCTCTAATATTATATTACTCTTGTTTCTATAACTGATTTTTTTTGTTCCTTTTTTTTCCTTTTTTTTCTTTTTTTTTTCTTTATCTATTTCAACAGAATATAGAAAAATAAATAATATCTATGAAAAAAAAATGTGTCCTTAATTTTTGTGTTTCCAGAAGCATCAGAAATTGTACATAAATGCAGAGACTCATGTTACTGTGAGAGGGGAAGCAGAGTAGTTTGGAGAGGATCGAGCCCAGCATAAAAACTTAACGACTTTTCCTGGAAGTAGTTGCTATGGGGTAGATGATAAAACGAATATATATATGAAAAGGGAGACGTGAGAAGCCGAGAAAAACAAAGGTTGGTGAATTGCAATATTCTCAATATGTTTATTGACAATTAAACCACATCTATATATATGTGTTCAAGAGAAGGGGATATGTGACACGACCCGTCCTAGATCGTCTTACTTGGCAGATGCCAACTAGATGTTGGACCGACCACCAAGGCATCTTGACATTTCTCTCTTTTAGATTCTTGTTTTCACTTATCATTAAAACCTAAAAGAATTTACAAAAATTTTGACAGAGCATCATCTGTAATGAGAATTTAACCAACCTGCAATTCATGTGTAATTCTTACACAACCATATCAAATACTTCAAAGATTCTCATCCTTTCCACCGTGCTAAATAAAATAGCCATAATAAAACTAACATGCATCCTACTCAACCCACTTTAAACACATGCGTCCCAAATAAATTATCTCCCATCAAGAGTCTTCTATTGAATAAACATACAATTCACATGCATACCAACTAAAATTTCGTCAACATAGCCGGCAAGATAACTCATGACATTGCCTATACTACATACATCTAGATGTGGTCTTGCGCATACTCCATCCTTGCAGTTCAAACCTGCTTAGTTCCTACAAGGTAAATATGAGGGAAAATGAGCTTGTGGCCCAGTGAGTGGAAACGTTAACAATAAAGTATATTCTTTTATACTTAAATATAAATATATATTTCAAAAATCATTTTGTAAGGGAAATCAGTCTCCAATAATCTTCAGATCGGAAGAGCACACGTCGAACTCCAGTCTTGAAAGGGTACTAAGGCATGGAACGATCTAACTGAAACACGATAGGCAAATCACCAGCTATAACATGTATAAAAAGATGATCAATGAGTCATATAAGATGCAACATATGCACATGTGCATCACATCAAACTGCACCGCAATGAAATCATCTGCTAGGTGTGTAATATGTAATGTAGTCATACGTGCGTAGGCAACCTCCAAACCCGTGCCAGTGGCCCTCCTTGTGACAGTGGATCCAAACACGGGCCATGGGCCCCCTCCGTGACGGTCACACCGAACACCGGCCAACGGCACCGTCCGGGTGGAGTGATAAGATCTCTGGCACAACACGCATCCCAAACCCGTGCCAACGGCACCCTCCGAGCGGGAGAACATCTTCTCCCACATGGGCCATGGCCCCCTCCGTGTTGGGGTTAACATCAAATAATCATACATGCATCCCAAACCCGTGCCAACAGCACCCTCTGGGCAGGAGTACATCTTCCTGAACATGGGTCATTGGCCCCCTTCGTGTCGGGGACAATATCAAATAATCATCGAGTACTTTTTGTGGTTATGAAATCTAAAATTACAAATGAAGGAATAAGCAAATCTTAAACCGTCGTATAGAAACATACTTAATCATGAAACATTTATTTGAGAATCAATGTAATTAAAATACTTTGGAAGTCATAAACTTCGTTAAGATTTCAAAAGCAATATGTTTTCCACTCATCGGCTATCCTTGAAGTCTAGCTTGCCTCGTAAACACTTTCAACTCCTTTCGTTGTTCCCTGTAGCATAACATTAAGATTCTTAAAATGCAATTCCTTTTCTCATAATGTCTTGTTATCCAATAATGTCACGTCTAAGATAAATTCATCAATAATATAAACAATCTCAATTCACTTGTTCGTAACCATTCTTAATCATTCGGTTGTTATCCATATATGTACTTATCCATTCTACTCATCAGTATATTAATATCATGTACTCATCACCCAATAACATTTATATAATAGATCATACTTTCGATAATCCTCGAAATACATCATGTCATCATGTCGTAAAACGTCTAATAATACTTTGCCAAATAAAATCAACCACATATCAATAGATCTAAAAATCCCATTTCAATTCCTACTCGTTTTCATCTCATTTTAACCCAATCATTTTAAAGCTTGATGTTATGCATATAAGATGTCTATTTCTTGTAGTCACCCTTAAGCATACTTTATCTAACAATCATCTTAATTCCATGAATTTAAAATCCAAATATCATTTTATTTTCAAAAAATCAGCTTTGATTTCCTTTTTCTTAAACCCACATTTATATCATAAAACTTCATAATAACTTCAAAATTAGTAACTCTCAGTAACATTATTCCATCTTAAACTCAACTCAAATATTATTTCATTTATACTTTGCTAATATATCATCATCAAACATCACATTACCCAATTCCCTAATTTCTAAATTTCTATGGTTTATGAAAATCAATCAGATCGGTAATAGGAGCCAAAAATTAAAATTTATCCTTCTCGTCACACAAAAACCAATTATTTAGCCTCAAATCATATGAACAAACCATAAATTCAACACCTATAAGAAAATGCATAAACTCTAAAAATAATTCATTGACTTGCCTATATGAAATTGCAAAAGAAAATTGAGAACCCAATGTCAAGCCACACCAACTTGATACACGACGCTCTTCCGATCTTCCTTTTCTTTTTCTTTTCTTTCTTTCTTCTCCTTTCTCCGACTGTGTGTGCATGTGTTAGTGTGTGTAATTTTCCCAATTGCAAGACAATTCAAATATATATAATATGTTAATTGCAGTCATGGTCCCTCAACTTTAGTAAGTGATTTAAGTTGGTCCTTAAAAAACATATTTATCCATAAGTCCTTCAACATTTAATCCTTCCTCATAAATCCTTTGAAAACTTAGATTTTGACCAAAATAATTTAATTTTGACTTTGACTTGAATATTCCACCTTTGACTTTAATGGGTAAAAGTTGAAGTTTGAAAATAAGAGAGTAGATCGTTACAATATGCATGATTATGCTAATAGATATACACGACTACATGCCTTTACAAACTAAACTAGTATTGTTAAGTTATGAGGCCACAATGAATACAGATACGAATTATGATGATTACAAATAATTAAATATTTTGAAAATGATAATATTCCTAATATACCCTTATCAAGATTGAGGGTAAGTGCACACCAATCTTGGACCGTAGAAGTGCCACGCGGGTTCCAAGAAGTGGTTTGGTAAGTGCATCAGCAAGTTGATCAAATGATGACACATGAGAGACGCGTAGCTTGCCAATTTGAACCTTCTGACGAACAAAAATGGAAGTCAACGGCAACATGTTTCATTTTTGAATGAAGCAAAGGGTTTGCACAGAGATGTGTGGTGCCAAGATTGTCACAATAGCTAGATAACTAGGATGCCAGTAGATGGAATGTTGAGTTCGCCAAGTAAAGATTGAAGCCAAGTGATTTCTACAACAGTAGAGGCAACTGACCGATGCTCAACTTCAGTAGAATACCTTGCAACGGTATTCTGCTTATTTTTACTCCATGAGATTGGATTTGGACCTAAATAAATAATTTATGCACATGTAGAACGCCTATCTTTCCCATTTCCTACCCAATCTGCATCAGAAAAAGCATGAATAGAAAAAGGTAAAGGTTTTTTTAAGTAAGAGACCATGGTCAATGGTGCCACGCAAATATCTAAGTAATCTTTTGACTGATGCCCAGTGAACACAAGTAGGCTTATGCATAAATTGTGATAATTTATTAACACAAAAACATATATCAAGTCTTGTTAAAGAGAGATATTGCAAACCACCAACAACTACTCGGAGGGATTAGACAAAGGGGTGCCTTCATGTAGGAAGGGTACATGGGTAGGCGAGATAGGGCTAGATACAGGCTTGGAGTCATGCATTTTGGTTCGAACTAGTAAATCATGGGTATACTTCAGCTGAGAGAGAAACAAACCATTGGAATTTTGAAGCACTTCAATGCCAAGAAAATAAGACAGAGATCCCATGTTCTTGACGGAGAAGTGTGAGAAATTTGATGAATAAATTTATCCATAAGTGGTTTAGAACTCCCAGTGAAGATAATATCATCAACATACACCAGAATTAGTAATGTCTCCCTAGATCGTTGATAAATAAATAATGACGTGTCAGATTGGGAATTAGTGAACCCAAAATTTTGCAGGAACATCTTCAGCGCAATATACCACACATTGGGAACTTGTTTTAGGCCGTATAAAGATTTCTAAGATGGCACACATAATCTGGGAATTTTGGATCTTGGAAGCCAGGTGGCTGTGTCATATATATAAATATATCTTCAGAGAGATGACCATGCAAAAATGCATTGTTTACGTCCAATTGATGAATGGTCAAGCCAAAGGAGATAACCATTGTTTAATGACGGGTCTGAAGGTGTCACAATAGTCAATTTCATGCCTTTGTTGGAACGCTTTTGCAACAAGACGAGCTTTATAATGCTCAACTGAACCATCGGGTTTCTGTTTGATGTAGGATACCCATTTACACCCAACAACATTGTAAGACGGAGATGGTGGAACGAGTTGCCATGTCTTATTTTCATCAAGGCGTCATATTCAGTTAGCATGGCATTACACCAAAGTGGATTTTTTAGTGCTTGGGTAACTGTGGTTGGTTCAAAGGGAGCGGAGAGACCGTGCATGGCTCGTGAGGTGTATTTGGGGTTTGGTAAAAGTACATTGTTTTTGGATCTTGTAACCATTGGGTGAAGGTTATGTTTAATAGGGGTTCAAGTCATCAGTTGCCGGTTGATACGTGGTACGTGAAGTGGCATCGGTGATAGGTGATTGACTGTCAAGAGCTGAGGTTGAATAGGTCATAGAATGTTTGTTTGTTGACTAAGAGGTTGCTAACATAGGGGGTGTGAGTTGTAGTGAAGTTGTAGAGGAATTGGTATTCATTCATTGAATAAGGGGGGAGAAAGAGCAGTCATGTGAATGGGTGGAGGAACGAATTCTATTGGGGGTTGGAGACAAAGAAGTTGATGGAGTCTTGTGAATTGGAGTTTGTGAAGGAGAATCATTTGGGACTACATGCAATGAATGAGAGAGAGAATTTGGAATTGAATTACCTATCGTAGAAGCACCGACTGTAGAAGTTGGTGTTAAAGACAAAAGTCTTTTCTGAGCCTTGGGAACCGATTTCAGAAACAATAGTATTGGAGTTGGACTCTTTAAAGTAATCATGATTCAAACTAATTAATAAAGGATGAGAGATAGTGGAATTGTGCTCGTGTGAGAATTGGGTCATGCAAGATGATGGACTATTAGGATATTTTGAGAATGGAAAAAGTGACTCGATAAAAACTACTTGTCTAGACACGTACATTTTTGCGTGCAATATGATCAAAGCAAAGATATCCATTTTGAGCCAGTGAAAATCCAAGAAAGATACATGGCTTGGACTTGGACTCTAATTTATGCTTCGTGTATAGTTCAAGCCGCTGGTAACACAAAAAACCAAAGACTCTTAGTTTTTGTAAATTAGGTAGTTGACAAAATAATTTTTCATAGGATGACATGTATGATAAATTGACCTTAGCAGGCATTCTATTAATTGAATAAACGACAGTGCTAAATGCATATGGCCAATAAGATAATGGGATGGAAGCATGATGCAACAAAGTGAGTCCCGTCTCAACAATGTGTCGATGTCGGCATTCTGAAAAAACATTATGTTCGGATGTGTGAGGTGGAGTTGCTAAATGTGTGATTCCATTAATAGATAAGTATTGTATTAAGGCCACAAATTCTCCTCCATTGTCAGTATAGAGGTGGACGTTTTTTGTAGAAAAGTAATTTTCAACCAAAGCTTTGAATCTAATGAAGGTGTCTTTAACCTCTGATTTTTTTTTCGCATGGTGTATAACCAAATATATTCAGTGAAATGGTCTATAAAAATTATATAATATTTGTAACCTTTAGTAGATTCAACTGGTGATGTTTTATAACCAAATAATATTCCTAATGGTAGATTCTGTTGTTTTTCCTCCTTCCCAAAGTTTGTTACACCACTATTAGATTTGTGAGTCATATGACAACTTGGAGCTTGGATATGAAGATTACAAATGTCGAGTTGAGATAATTTGTCGATCACTATAATGGATTGTTCACTTGATTGTGAATTTTCTTGATTAGTTAACGCAAGAATGGTCCCTTCAACGGTTGAAAATTAGAGCGAGTTGTTGATTTACTTCAAAGACGTCTCCTAGTCCTAAGGTAAATCCTGCTATTTTTATTCAGCAGCCATGAGTTGTCAGATTCCCGCACAATTACGCTAGGCTGATGCCTCTCGCTTCCTCTGTATTAGCCGCATTTCTTTGTATTGATCATAAATTAATAATTTTGACTCTCTTCCAGTAATTTCTTCAGCAGCTAATTTTTAACTATATGTATGTAAGTTATATATTGCCACTGTAACAATAAAATGCGTACACGCCACGTCACTATACTAATGTGTAAACTTTTGCTACAGCCTAAATGAGAATGATTGAAAATACTGATTGAGAGGTAAAGCTCGTGGCAATTTCCATCACACACACCCAAGTCTTGCCCCATATTTGGGCCAAGAGTCACGTGTTTACACTCTTGATTTGATTGTTAAATTTGTTATTATGCGTCATAAATACATCAACACAGCAAAGTACACAACTTGGAAGTTGCACTGAAAATGCGAAGAAATTTCAATTACTTAGCATCGTCGTCCTATAACCACAAGTAATAATAATGAAATGGTAAGAAGGGACCTGAACGAGTGACAAAAAATGATTGACTCTAATGCACCGTTGCCATGGATTGGAGCATATGCTGCTGCTGCAGCTTTAATATGGGATGTCGCTCTCGTGGCTGATATAGTGCACTCTGTCCGCGGTAGAAAGTTATGGTTCCCCTGCCGGTATTCTTCCCTCAACGCTGCATCCTTGACTTTATTATCCATCGCTGTGAAGTTTGCAATGGATTTGACTACCGAGATGCGTGGTGGTTTGGATCAATATGCAAAAATTAGCAGTGCTGCTTTCTTGTGCACTTCAACCTCTCATTTCATGCTCTCTCTAGGATCAATGAGTGATAGAGATATTTTGGTGAACCTGGCGGCACTTGGAATCCTTTTAGTTACACTTGTTGTGAATCTTATGATTCAAGTGTCCACAGGCGTCGTGGAAAATTGGATGAGATTCAAGGCAATGGTGTTTGTGTTTCTGGGTGTGTATTTGCCCATTTTGTTGGGTTCTTTTGCTTTGACAATACATACAAGTAAAAGGTACCTGGAGGAGAAGTATAATGAACTGCGCACTAGAATCTCAGGAGAGGAATTAAAAAAAGACGACAGGCTGAACTTTGACAAGTTGAAGTTATGCGTCAAAAAGTATTGGGTGATGGCAGAAACAGGTAACCCTCAGTTTGTGATGGCACGATCTGAGACCAGTGCAATTTTACTCGTGATCTGCTTCGCTAGTTATCTCTTTGGTTTTGGTTCACTAAGACAAATCTACCAAAAGCTACATGTTAAAACTGAATCAGATTACAAATGGTCGGTGTATCTTGTTTACTGGTTTCAATATGTAGGATTACTACTTTGCCTTGTCATTTCTTTGGGAAGATTTTTAGTGGCTTTAATTCACACGGTACAGAACGTTAAAAAGTGGACAGTCACGCATATTTCCTTAGAAATACATAATTATAGGATTAAAAGTTTCGTGGAGTGGAAAAAGGGACCCCCGCCATTACGTGTTAGAGGTCAAAAGCTTAGAAAAATTCTCTTTAACTTAAGAAATTCACTTCTCAACATCTGCATTGGAAGTCAGATAGTGATTGTGATCATCAATAAACTACTCGTGCCAATCACATTTTTTGGATTTATCTTAGGATCTGCATTTCACAGTCGCATACACGGAACCCTCAGCTCAACTTACCTTGAAACATCAATAGTCGTATTGATTATCCTACTCTTCTCTTACATTTCGAGGAATAGAATCATTAGATGCTTGGTGATGTTGTGGAAGAAAATTTTAGGGGAATCTGATGAAATGCTTGGTTATGACCAAGACATTAGAAATTTTGTTTTACTTCTTGACAGCGAGGTAATGCCAGATGGATATCTCCGGTTCATTAACACTTCTATTAATTCATCCATTATGGTGGGTTCCAAGCATCAACCTAGATATCTAATGGAGCTTTTGGAGAACTCAACAAGCTTCAATGGGGTACTGAAATTTGAAAGTGAACAAGTCCCCCCAATAATATGTCAACAATCCCCTGATTGCTGGAGCTTATCCGTGGCAACACTAACAACCATCATGATTTCTCTTCCCAACATTCAAAATGAGAAGAGAAACCAATTTTTACAAAGTGTGGCCGAAGGTTTTAAGTTTGTGCGCCTTGTAGAGAAAAGCCTTGATGTTCACAAGAACTTGGTAAGCTGTGGGAAAGTTGCAGAATATGCATGGGTTGTAGCTGAATTACGGCGAAAGTGGATAGACATAGACCTCAAGAAAATTGCCAAGGCATCACAATCCTCAAAAGAAACCTTTCAAAGTCTCAGTTGTGAAAGCGAAAAGATTTTGACGGAATTCGTTAGGAACGGGAATGTGATGGAAGGCCATGTGAACTTGCCTGAAAATATCATAATTGCCAATTCCATGTACAAATTAAGCAATACTCTGTTACTGGAGTATGATGATTGCTACAATTTATTATCAGATGCTGAAGTGTTCGAAAAATTGGGAGTTATTGTTGCAGATATATTTGCAGCGTGCCTCACCAATTTACCTGATGTTATACTCATGAAATGCTCCAACAGTTCCATAGAAGAACGGGAGAAAAGCATACAAGAAGCAACACACCTTTTGGGAGAAACTCAAGATATTTTGAAAAATCTTCAGAAGCGTGACATTCCAAGTTTGCCTCCTGAAAAATCTGTCTATATGGAAGAATGGCATGCTATAGTTGAACGTACTAACCATGATAATCCAGGCTCGACTTCTAGGAGTGAGATTCCTTGTCCTTCAAGCAATGAAGTACCTTTGGATATACAAGAACTTGATGAAACAAGTACAGAAGGTATGTAATTTTACTATATATTCTTGTTTCTATATTCAAGGTACTTGTTTCTTGTCTGGTCTCTCCGTTTTGATTATGAACTGAACTTAGGAGCATTATCACCTACGAAAAAAATCAAGTGTCGGCCTTATTTTTTGTGATTTCAGAAGCTTCGGAAATTGATGAAGATAATGTGAAGTCTCATGTCAGCAGGGAATCGGGAGAGGAGAAAGCATAGAGTCAAGCATAAAACCTTAAACGACTCCTACTTCTGGCAGTTGGTTCTATAGATATAAAGCCATTTTGTGTTTCGTACTGAAATATGTTATTGTTATATAGCATTGTAATACGCGTGTCATGACAACTTGAAGCATGGATTTGAAGCTTGTTGTATGCTTGTTTTGAAGATTTAGTCACTATGATAGATTATTGTTCACTTGATTATGAATTTTCTTCATTAGAGGTGTACATTTTATTTTGGGAATTCTCAAAAATGGCCAAATTTAACGTGGTAAGGACAAAACTGTCCACTTATCATAACTTGGACAAAAATGGCCAAATTTTGAATAAAATGTTGTTTTTAACCCTATTTACTTATTCCAGACATTTGTAAGTGTCGAACTATACATTTCAAATGTCTTGATTAACTGTCTAATTTCAACAAATCTAGATAGTTGCACGATATCATTGCATCTCATTCTATATAGTTGAATTGTCAAGCTATATAGTTGGAAGTCATTCTATACAGTTTGGAATTTGATTCTATAGATGTCATTATTAGTTAGGGGTATTTTGTCTAAAAATTCCAAAAATGTTAATTTTTAAAAAAAGTTATTAAATAACTAGTTTGTGAACGATCTTCTAAAAAGTGGCTATTTTTTATAATTTCCTCATTACAAATTGTATTTGGAGTTCCATTTTTAGTTTGTGATAATTTTGTCCAAAAAATGGTCAAAGGGACATTTTTCAAAAAGTTTAAAAAGTAGTCTATGTTTTGTTTCACAAAAAAATAGCCTAGGTTTAGAAATGACATATAAAAAGTGGACATTTCTCAGAAATTCCTCTTTTATATTTTTTTAGGTGTATTGTGGCCCGTTGGAGTTGCCTCATAGAACACCCTCCATATATAAGTATACACATCATTAGAGATGACACATAGAATCGGTTTGAAGCATTTGAAATCCCATCACGTAAAATCCCAATTAATTTGACAACTTTAAATTACCTGAGGCCATTGATAATTTTTTTTTTTTTTTTTTTTTTTTGCAATTTCACTCACCATTAATAATTTTTTTTGGAAAAATGTTTGGCTGGGTTTAAACAATTTTCCAAAGAGTAATGTTACTTAACACTACTGGTACTTGACACCATATCAATGCGGTACTAAATAATAAGTTAAATCAAATGAGTCATTTATTCATGTATTTAATTTGAGTAATGCTATTTATCGAGGTTGGAGATCGATCTCCAATTTAGCTGGAATTACTAAATTGATAGATGGATAGAGGTGCAAAAATACATGAGACTATTGATTTATTGAATAGACAATAAGAAAATGTCTCAAGTCTAGATAAATAAATAGCATTATTCATTTAATTTCACTTATAATTTAATGTTGTCATGTTAATTACGATATAAACTGGTACCGAACACCACTTGTGCTAGATAGCATTATTCTTTTCCAAACAATAAAACTGTTTCAAAGGAAACCAAATTCAATGGTTGGACAGCTAGTCGCAGGCACTCTTTATTTTCTTGTTTTAGTACACTCTTGAATTGATCGATAGATTTGTTTTGTTTCATAAATACAACTAGGAAGTTGCACTGAAAATATAGAGGAAATTCCATCGATGGAGCATCATAGACTTGTAAATATTAGTAGTGCAGTCCTAGGAAGGGACCTGAAGAAACAAAATGGTTGGCTCTAATGCAACATTGCCATCAATCAGAAAGGTCGACCTAATGCGCCGTTGCCATGGATAGGAACATATGCTGCTGCTGCATCTCTAATATGGGATATAGCTCTTGTGGCTGATATAGTGCGCTCTTTTTGCCATAGAAAGTTATGGTTCCCCTCCCGATATTCCGCTCTCAATGCTACTTCCTTGACTGTACTATCCGTGGCTGTGAAGTTTGCGATGGATCTGACAACTCTGATGCCTGGTGATTTGCATCAAATGGCGAAAATTACATGTGCTGTTTTCTTGTGCGCTTCAACCACTCATTTCATGCCTTCTCTGGGATCTATGAGTGGTAGAGACATTTTGGTTAACTTGGAAGCGCTTGGTATCATTATAGTGACACTTGCCGTGAACGTTATGATCCAGGTGTACACAGGCATTGTTGAAGATTGGATGAGATTCCGGGCAATGCTGGTTGTGTTTTTGAATATATATTCATTCATTGTATTGAGTTCTTCCGCTTTCACAATGCTTACAATAAAAAAGAACTTGGAGAAGTGGTATAATAAATGGCATGCAAGAATTTTAGTGGGGAAACTACAACGAGACGACATATGGAATTTTGACAAATTGAAGTCACGTGTGAAAAAATACTGGTTGATTGAAGAAGCAAGTAACCCTCATAATTTGATGGCACGATCTGATGCCTCCGCGATTTTATTCATGATCTGCTCTAGTAGTTACTTTTATAGCAACAGATTACAAATCCATGGTAAGCTATGCAGTACTGAATCTGACTATAAATGGTCAGTAAATCTTGTTTTATGGGCTCAGTATGCAGGCTCACTACTTTGCACTGCAGTGTCTTTCGCAAGATATCATACTGCTTTATTTATCATATGTCCATGGAATGTTAGAAAATGGATCTCTCATAGTTCGTTGGAAATACAGAATTATATGTTCGAAAGGTTGGTCGAGTGGAAGAAGAGACCCCCATTGTTACATGTTCGAGACCAAAAGCTTAGAAAAATTATTTTTGACATAAGAAATCAGCTTGTCAGCATCCTTATGGGAAGTCAGATAGTGATTACCGTCGTAAATAAACTATTTGTTCCAATTACACTTTTAGGATTGCAGTTATGGTTGGCACATCAGGCTTATCAGAGAGACTATCTTGACACATTTCTCCTGCTTATTTTTGTTTACCTGTTGCTTATCCCGGTTCTCTATTTTACCAGAGGGCAGGTAGTCATTAGATTCACGGTGATAATTAAGAAGAAAATTTTAAGGGAATCTGATGCCTCGGTAAATCCCAATGAATCTGATGAAATGCTTGGTTATGACCAAGATCTTAGAAATTTTGCTTTACTTCTAGAGGGTGTGACAATAACTAATATTGAGAGCTACCTCATGTTCATTAACAATACTGTAAACTCATCCATAATGGTGGGTGCCAAGCATCAACCTCGATGTCTATTGGAGCTTTTGGAGAACTCCACAAGCTTTAATGGGGTCCTGAAATTTCAAAGTGATCAAGTCTCGCCGATAATTCATCAAGAATTGCCTAATTGCTGGAGCTTATGCGTGGCAACTCTAACATGCATCACGATTGCTCTTCCCAACATTGGAAAGGAGAAAAGAGATCATTTCGCACAAAGTGTGACTGAAGGTTTTAAATATGTGCGCCTTGTGGAGAGAAGCTTGGATGTTCAGGAGAAGTTGGAAAGGTGCGGGAAAGCTACAGATTATGCATGGGTTGTTGCTGAACTGAGGCAAAAGTGGTTAGACATGGATCTCCAGGAAATTGCCAATGCATCACAATCCTTCAAAGAAACCCTTCAAAACCTCAGTCGTAAAAGCGAAAGATTTTTGATGGAATTCATCGGGAACAGGAATGTGATTGAGAGCCATGTGAAATTGCCTGAGAATATCATAATTGCCAATTCTATGTACCAAATAAGCAATACTCTGCTACTGGACTATGATGAATGTTACAATTTATCATCCAATATTGAAGTGTTCAACAAGTTGGTGGTTATTGTTGCAGATATATTTGCTGCCTGCCTTACCAATTTACCTGATGTTATACTCATGAAATGCAACAACACTGCCATAGAAGAACGCGAGGGAAGTGTACATGAAGCAACTCATATTTTTGGGAGAAATTCAAGACATTCTGAAAAATCTTCAAAAGCACGACATTCCTAGTTTGTCCCCCAAAGAATCAGTTTATATTGAAGAATGGCGTGTTATACTTGAACATGCTAACCTTGTCCCCCAAAGAATCAGTTTATATTGAAGAATGGCGTGTTATACTTGAACATGCTATCCATGGAACTTCATGCTCGACTTCTACCAGTCAGATTCCCATTGATGCTTCAAGTGATGTGCAATTGGATATAAACTAACAAGAACTTAGTGCAAGAGCTACCAAAGGTATGGATATGTTTCTAAAATTATTAATATGCTTGCTTCTATAACCTATATATATATATTCATGTTTTTGTTTCTTTATTGATTTTGATTAGGAAAATAATAGTAACTTCAACAGAAATTGATTTTTGTGCTTTCAGAACATCTGGAAATTGAAGGAGATAATGCGGAGACTCATGTGAGTGCTGAAGCAGAGGAGTTTGAAAAGGAAAATGTATAGAGCCAAGCATAAAACTTTAAGCTCTGACTGCATGTTGCTTTTATGGAGTAGATTCATTCTGTGCTTTTACTGAAGTTTGTTACACAACCATTGTGAGTCATATGACAACGTGGAGCATAGATTTGCAGATTTACCATTTTGAGTATACTGTTATTGTCATAATTTGCTGCTTACTATAATAGATTGTTCACTTGATTACCAGTGTTCTTGATTAGTTAATGTAACTTGATGTATATTCTAGAAACATGGAAGTCGGGGTCGAACAAAAAAGGTCCTTTGAATGGTCAAAATTTCAAAATTTCATGAGCATGAACCTCAAGTAAGGAAATAGCTTTATTCTTTCTGTTAATTCAAGATAAAAATTTGAAAATCACAGCTCAGGTCATCAAACCTGGAGTAAGAATACCAAATAGAAACTGATATGAACTAACTGAAGTTCAACTCGTCACTAATGGAGTAAACACTATAGCTGAGTTCTTGATGCTTCTATCTGGAGATGACACTAAATAAAGATCTTTTTAATAAGGATCAGCTGCCCTGCTTCCTCTTACCAGCATAAAGCTTATGCACCTATTCATCTCTCAGGCTTAATGTCTTGATTTCTTTATCTTATTCTTTCATTTTGGCATGACCATGTTATTGGATACCTACTGGCTGCAGATTCTTACCATTCAAAGCCAAGTAACTCGGTGACGCTCTTCCGATCTAATGACGGGATCCTGTTGAATAGTTATATAATCGTAGTTATATTTCCATTTCGTGAAACTATAATTCTCTAATTTTTTTTGGTATTAATCATAAAGTACTTTTGACCCTCTTCAAGGAATTTCCTCATAAACAGCTAATTTTTTTAATGGCATGTTGGTCCAAGTAAGTTACAGAGAGCCACTATAACAACAAACTACATGTAGGTCACTGTACTATAATATGTAAATTTTGCCCAGATGTGAACGATTCAAAATATTCATTGAAATGTACATCTATTGGCAATTCATTTGTCACCTCATTTTGTTTGTATTTTACTCTCTTCATTTGAATATATTAAATTTATCTTTCTTAAATGGATTTTCGATGCATCCACGATGGAAAACACAGCCTGAAGATGCATTGAAATAACAAAGAAATTTCGAGCATCCTCACCTTTAAACCTCAAGTGTAGTTGCTGGAAGAGAACAGAGCAATTTGGATGAAATGGTTGACTCTAATTCACCAATGCCTGGATAGGAGTATATGCTGCGGTAGCATCTTTAATATGGGATGTTGCACTCGTGGCTGATATAATTATACACTCTGTCCTCCATAGAAAGTTGTGGTTCCCGTGCCGATATTCTTCTCTCAACGCTACTTCCTTGACTGTACTATCAAAGATTGGATAAGATTCTGGACAACGGTGGTTATGTTTTCGAATATATATTCGTTCATCGTATTGAGTTCTGCTGCTTTAACAGTATCTACAAGTAAAAGCCTTTTGGAGCAGCAGTATGATGAGTTGCACACAAGAATATCAAGGGAAGAGCTACAAAGAGCCGACATAATGAATTTTGACAAGTTGAAGTTACGCGTCAACAAGTACTGGGCGATGGCAAAAACAAGTAACCCTCAGTTTGTGATGGCAAGATCTGCGGCTAGTGCAATTTTATTCATGAGCTGCATCATTAGTTATCTTTACAAGATGAGATTAGATATCCATGGGAAGCCTAATATTGAATCTGATTACAAATGATCAGTATATTTTGTCTATTGGTCTCAATACAGAGGCTTATCACTTTGCCTTGTCATGTCTTTGGGAAGATTTTTAGTAGCTTTACTTCACTCTATACGGAATGTTAGAAAATGTATGGTATCTGGTATTTCCTTATAAATACAGAATTATAGGATCAAAAGATTGATAGAGTGGCAAACGAGACCACCACCATTTCATTCTCATTATATCGATTTCGATATATTTAGGATTGCGCGAAGACTGTCGATAATAAAATATTAAATGTGACCTTTCATGTGATACTTACACTGAAAAAATGCCTCATATTGTATAGTGAGCCGTCCATTGGATGGACACATCTGGATGACCACTTAAAATGAATTTTAATACGACAACATTACAATTATCGTTACAATAATTTGAATATCATTTAGTAAATATATTGTCATAAAATTAAAATTTGAACTTCCAAGTTATAGTAACACATCATAAATGTTTCTTAATGTATTTTGAAATGCATTCACCATCATTCAAGGATAAACACGTATGATCGAGCACCTAAAACGGATAACTAACTCATAACGATTTCAGTATCGTTACAACGATTTCGATATCTTTAGGATTTAGCAAAGAGTGCCGATAATAAAATGTGACATTTATTAAAAAATACCTCATATTGTATGGTGAGCTGTCCACGGGATGGACTTATGTTGATGACCACTTAAAATGAATTATAATATGACAGCGATATAATTGTCGTTATATTAACGATTATAATATCATTTAGTGAATATTGACATAAAATTAAAATTTGAATTTGCAAGTCATACTAACACATCATAAACGTTTCTTAACGTATTGTGAGATGCATTGACCAGCATTTAAGGATAAACACCTATGATCGAACCACTAAAATATATAACTAACTTATAACGATTTCATTATCGTTATAACAATTTTGATATCTTTAAGATTGAGCTCAGACTGCCGATAATACAATGTTACCTTTCAAGTCATACTTACATGTTAAAAAATTCCTCATATTGTATGGCGAGCCGTCTATGGGATGGACACATCTTGACGACCACTTAAAATGAATTTTAATATGACAGTGTCATTATAAAGATTTGAATATCATTGAATGAATATTGTCATAAAATTAAAATTTGAACTTTCAAGTCATACTAACACGTCATAAATGTTTCTTAATGTATTGTTAAACACATTGACCAGCATTTAAGGATAAACACCTATGTTCGAACCACTAAAATGGACAAGTCACTCATAATGATTTCATTATCGTTACAATGATTTCGATATCTTTATTATTGAGCACAGACTGCCGATAATAAAATGTGACCTTTTGAGTCAAACTTACATGTTAAAAAATGCCTCATATTATATGGTGAGCCGTCCAAGGGGTGGAAATGGATACATCTTGATGACCACTTAAAATGAATTTTAATATAATAGCGATATTATTATCTTTATAAAGATTTGAATATCACTAAGTGAATATTGTCATAAAATTAAAATTTGAGCTTCCAAGTCATACTAACACATTATAAAGATTTCTATAAACACCTATGATCGAACCACCAAAATGGATGACTAACTCATAACTATTTTATTATCGTTGTAATGTTTATTTTGATATCTTTAGGTTTGAGCGAAGACTGTCGATAATAAAATGCGACCTTTCAAGTCATAGTTACACGTTAGAAAATACCTCAAATTGTATGGTGAGATGTCTACAGAGCGGACACATCTTTATGACCAATTAAAATGAATTTTAATATGACATTGATATAATTTTCGTTATAACAATTTGAATATTATTGAGTGAATATTATCATAATATTAAAATTTGAACTTCTAAGTCATATTAACATGTCAAAAACGTTTCTTAATGTATTGTGAGATGCATTGACTAGCTTTTAAGGATAAACACCTATGATCGAACCACCAAAATGGATAACTAAGTCATAACGATTTCATTATCGTTATAACGATTTTGATATCATCCGGATTAAGCGAAGATAGCCGATAATTAAATGTGACCTTTCCAGTCATAGTTACACATTAGAAAATGTCTCATATTGTATGGTAAGAGATCGGACGAGATGGACACATCTTGACGACCACTTTGAATGAATTTTAAAATGACGGCGATATAGTTATCATTGTAATGATTTGAATATCATTAAGTGAATATTGTCATAAAATTAAAATTTAAACTTCCAAGTTAAAATGTCATAAACACTTCTTAATGTATAGTGAGATGTATTGACCAGCATTCAAGGATAAACACATATGACCGAACCCTAAAATGGATAACTAACTCATAACGCTTTCATTATCATTAAAATGATTTCAAAATCTTTCAAATTGAGCGACGACTGCCTATATAATAAAATAGGACCTTTCAAGTCTTACACATTTAAAAATGCCTCATATCGTTTGGTGCGCTAATCAAGGGATGGACAAATCTTGACGACCACTTAAAGTGAATTTTAATTTAACAGCGATATGATTATCGGCATAATAATTTGAACATCATTTAGTGAATATTATCATAAAATTAAAATTTGAACTTTCAAGTCATACTGACATGTCAAAAATGTTTCTTAATATATTGTAAGATGCATTGACCAGGCTTTAAGGATAAACACCTATGATCGAACACCTAAAATGGAGAATTAATTCATAACGTTTTTCATTCTCGTTATATCGATTTTGATATCTTTAGGATTGAGCGAACACTTCTGATAATAAAATGTGACCTTCCAAGTCATACTTAATTACATGTTGAAAAAATGTCTTACATTGTATGGTAAGCCATCTAGGAGGCGGAAACATCTAGATGACCACTTGGAATGAATTTTAATATGACAGTGATACAATTATCATTAAAACGATTTGAATATCATTTAGTGAATATTGTCATTAAATTAAAATTTGAACTTCTAAGTCATAGTAACATGTCATAAATGTTTCTTAATGTATTGTGAAATGCATTGACCATCATTTAAGGATAAACACTTATAATCAAATACCTAAAATGAATAACTTACTCATAACAATTTCAGTATTGTTATAATGATTTGATATCTTTAGGATTGATTGAAGACTACTGATAATAAAATGTGACCTTTCAAGTCATAGTTACATGTTAAAAAATGTCTCATATTATATGGTGAGCGGTCCACGGGGTGGACACAAGTACTTAAAATGGATTTTAATATGACAGAGATATGAATATCATTATAACGATTAGAATATCATTTAGTGAATATTGTCATAAAATTACAATTTAAACTTCCAAGTCATACTAACACATCATAAATGTTTCTTCAAGTATTGTGAGATGCATTTACCAGCATTTAAGGATAAATACCTATGACCGAACCACTAAAATAAATAACTAACTCGTAACGATTTCATTATTGTTTTAATGATTTCGATGTTTTTAAGATTGAGCGCAGATTGCCGATAATAAAATGTGACCTTTCAAGTCATACATATACGTTAAAAAATGCCTCAAATTTTATGGTGAGCCATCCACGGGGTCGACACATCTTGACGACCACTTACAATGAATTTTAATATGATAGCGATATTATTAATGTAATAATGATTTGAATATCATTGAGTGAATATTGTCATAAAATTAAAATTTGAACTTCCAAGTCATACTAACATGTCATAAACATTTCTTAATGTATTGTAAAACACACTGACCAGTATTTAAGGATAAACACCTATGATCGAACCACTAAAATGGATGACTAACTCATTACTATTTCATTATCATTGTAATGATTACGATATCTTTAGGTTTGAGTGATGACTGCCGATAATTAATGTGACCTTTCAAGTCATAGTTAAACGTTAGAAAATGCCTCAAATTGTATGATGAGCCATCTACGGTGTGGACACTTCTTGACGACCATTTAAAATGAATTTTAATATGACAGTGATATGATTATCGTTATAACGATTTGAAATTGAAATTTGAACTTCCAGGACGTACTAACACTTCAAAATCGCTTCTTAATGTATTGTAAGATGCATTGTCCAACATTCAAGGATAAATACCTATGATCGAACACCTAAAATAGATAACTAATTCTTAACGATTTCATTGTCGTTATAATGATTTCGATATCTATCGGATTTGGCACAAACCGCCGATGATAGAAGCCACATTTCAAGTCATACTTCCAAGTTACAAAATTCCTTATATTTTATGGTGAGCCGTCTACGGGGTGGACACATCTTGATGACCACTTAAAATGAATTTTAATACAATTATCGTTATAACAATTTGAATACCATTTAGTGAATATTGTCAGAAAATTAAAATTTAGACTTCCAAGTCATACTAACACGTCATAAATGTTTCTTAATATATTGTGAGATGCATTGACCATCATTCTAGGATAAACAAATAAAATCGAAAACCTAAAATGAATAATTAACTCATAACGATTTCATTATCGTTATAACGATTTTGATATAATCAAGTCATAGTTACTCAATATGTGTCCACGGGATGGACACATATTGAGTACCGCTAAAAATGAATTTTAATATGACAGTGATATAATTATTGTTATAAAGATTTAAATATTAATGAGTGAATATTGTTAAAAAATTAAAATTTGAACTTTCAAATCATACTAACAGGTCATAAATATTTCTTAACGTATTGTGAGAAGCATTGACCAGCATTTAAGGATAAACACCTATGATCGAACACCTAAAATGTTTAACTAACTTGATTTCATTATCATTATAACAATTTCGATATCTTTAAGATTGAGCGAAGACTGCCAATAATAAAATGTGACCTTTTAGATAATAGTTACACATTAGAAAATGTCTCCTATTGTATGATGAGTTGTCCAGAGGGTGGACACATTTTGACGACCACTTAAAATAAATTTTAATATGACAGCGACATAATTATCGTTATGACGATTTGAAATTAAAATTTGAACTTCCAAAACATACTAACACGTCATAAATATTTCTTAATGTATTGTAAGATGCCTTGACCAACATTCAAGGATAAACACCTATAATCGAACACCTAAAACAGATAACTAACTCATTACGATTTCATTATCGTTATAATGATTTCGATATATTTAGAATTGAGTGCAGACTGCCAATAATAAAATGTGAACTTTCATGTCATACTTACACGTTACAAAATGCATCATATGTATGGTGAGTCGTCCGTGGGGTGGATACATCTTGATGACCACTTAAAATGAATTTTAATATGACAGCGATGTAATTACCGTTATAACAATTTGAGTACCATTTAGTGAATAGTGTCATAAAATTAAAATTTGGACTTCCAAGTGATAGTAACGTGTTACAAACGTTTCTTAATGTATTGAGAGATGTATTGACTAGCATTCTTAGATAAACACCTATGATGGAGCACCTAAAATAGATAATTAACTCACAACGATTTCATTATCATTATAATGATTTCGATGTCTTTGAGATTGAGCGAAGACTGCTGATAATAAAATATAACTTTTCAAGTCATGGTTACACGTTAAAATATGTCTCATATTGTATAGTGATCCGTCCACGGTGTAGACACATCTTGCCGACCACTTAAAATGAATTTTAATATGACAGTTATATAATTATTGTTATAAAGATTTGAATATTAATGCGTGAATATTATCATAAAATTAAAATTTAAACTTCCAAGTCATACTAACATGTCATAAATGCTTCTTAATGTATTGTGAGATGCATTGACCCGCATTTAAGGATAAATACCTATGATTGAACCACTAAAATGGATAACTAACTCATAGCGATTTCATTATCGTCGTAGTGATTTCAATATCTTTAGGATTTAGCGAAGACTGATGATAATAAAATGTGACCTTTCAAGTAATAGTTACAATTTAAAAAATGCCTCCTATTGTATGGTGAGCCGTCCACGGGGTAGACACATCTTGACGACCACTTAAAATAAATTTTAATATGACAGCAATATAATTATCATTATAACAATTTGAAATTAAAGTTTGAACTTCCAAGACATATATATTAACACATCATAAACATTTCATAGTGTATTGTAAGATGCATTGACCAACATTCAAGGATAAACACCTATGATCCAACACCTAAGATAGATAACTAACTCATAACGATTTCATTGTCGTTGTCTCCTAACCAATTAGTTTATCTTGACGAATGGCACGTTATTCTTGTACATACTGGACGTGGAACTTGAGGCTCGACTTCTAGCGGTGTGTATCATGTTGTTACTTCAAGTACTGAAGTGCATTTGGATATACAAGAACTTAATGCAATAACTATGGAATTTTACAGTTCTTGTTTCTATATCCAAGTTATTTGTTTTTTATTTAGACTCTCTATTTTGATTATGAACTGAATTTGGGAACATAACTAACAACTAAGAAGAAAAATCAAGTGCCCTTAATTTTTGTGTTTTCAGAAGCTTCGGCAATTGATGAAGATGACACCAAGTCCCATGTCCTGTTTGTAGGGAAGCAAAGGAGTCGAGAGATAAAAAAGCGCAAAGCCAAGCATAAAAGATAAAACCTTTAACAATTCTTTACTTCTGGTAGTTGTTTCCATATATATATATATATATATATAGCCATTTTGTGTGTTCACTGAAGTTGGTTACACAGCCATGTTATCTTTGAGTCATGAGAAGTTGGAGCATGGATTTGATGGTTAGTTGATTACGACCATGTTGTATACTTATTTTGTAATAGTTGGTTGGTCAGTGGTCACTATAATAGATTGTTCACTTAACTGCTTGGGTAGAGAAAGTGAGACCAGTTTATATGTTAAGAGATTCACTCCAACTAACATAAGGCCTTTTGGATTACAACCCAAGAGAAAAACCGTACGGGCTAGGCCCAAAGCGGACAATATCATGTCAAACTAGAGCAGGTCGTTACAAATAGTATCATAGCAGAGCCTAATCGGAAATATGGCCAACGAGGACGTTGAGCCCCTTTATGTGAAGTGATTGTGACAGCCTTAATCTCACATCACTTGGGTAGAGAAAGTGAGACCAGTTTATATGTTAAGAGACCCATTTCATTGGACATAAGGCCTTTTTGATGAGAACCCAAAGAGCAAAACCGTACTACCTAAGCCCAAAGTGGACAATATTATGTCAACGTAGAGTGAGTCATTACAGTTATGAATTTTCTTTATCAGTTAATGTACTTGATGTAAGTCCTACTTGTTAGAAAAATGATAGTCTTGGCCGAAACAAAAGGTATATTTGCCCCCAAATGGGTGTTGTTTATCAATAATCCTACTCCAAGAAAAGAACAAAGTGTCTTGCTTGGGCCCGGGTTGGTTCACGGAACACTCTCTGTGTATTTACATCATTAGAGATGACATATAAAATTTCACCAAGTATTGAAAAACCCCATGACAAAAATGCAAGTGTTTTCTTCATGTGTGTATGAAAAACTTCATAAACAATGTTCTAAAAAGCATTAAATGTGAAAAAAGTTAATGCCAAATTTCTATTCCATTACTCTGGGAGTACCAACAAATAGAACTAAGATAAGTGTATAAATGGGAAAAATTTTATTTTACGGCACATGTATGTCATTATACACGTGTGTAATACGTGACACACAACTAGGTTACAAGTGATGATGCTTGTAGTCTAGATGTTTGACATACGCATGCAGGCATTGTGTGTAGGCAAAACAAAATTCCTAATATAAACGGCATAATTAAACAATAAACTGGCTCCTCTATCCAGTTGTCAGTTGTCAATTTGCATGGAGTATTGAGTTCAGTACTATTATAGTTAGAAATGGTTTCCAAGTATAGTCATGCTTAAAAATGGGGTGAAAAATGCACAGACCTATAGGATGAACTTCAAATTTATGAGGGGTAATTAGATCAAAAGGTCCCTGCCATTGAATGTTATTGTGTAAACGGTCCCTATTTTTGATTTTTTGGCAATTCCGTCGTCACCTTTACATTTTTTTTTTTTTTGCAAAATCCATCCTTATGTGCATTTGTCTCCATTTTCAAGACATTTTATTCCCGTCATGGTTCAAAAATCTAAAAAAAGAAAAAAAGAAAATCCAAATGAAATCCCAAAATAATTATTATCATTCAAATTCAATTAAGATCATTTGATTATTATGGAAAAAAAAAAATTTAAAGACAACTTTTTTTTTAATAACGCTAATTAATTTTAGAAACTTGCTTGAGTTTTTCTTTTTTTTTTTTTTAAATTTAACTGTAGATGAAGAAAAGTAACTTTTTGTAATAAGTAATTCTATTTGAACAAAAGAAAAGATAGAGGTAGACAAAATTGACATTTAGCCCATATGCTCCCCATTGATTTAAAAGTGATGTGATGTATCGAAAAATAAGATCCTGCCTTGTGTCAGTTTTATTTAATTTTTGTATATTCTTTTGTTCAAATAGCATAACTCTTTTTTAATTGAACAAAACTAAACACAAATCGATATTAGGGGGTGATTTCTGCAAAGAAAATATGAAATTAGAATGAAATTGTCAAAAAAAAAAAAAAAGAGAGAGAGAAACTAGTTGCACAGCAACGTAGAAAGTAGGAAAAATTACCAAATTTAGGTCCAGAATAGGGTCAATTTTATAAAAAGTCCACAATCTTTGAGTTAAGAATCGACTGGGTCTCCAACTTTTTTTCGCTCTCCTGTGTCCCCAACCTTTCATAAATTCTCACGATAAGTCTTTTTTACCACAATTCCATTAATTTTTTTTAAAAAAATGACAGTTATACTATTAACTTTTTAATTTTAAAAATAAAATATTTAAACATAATAAAAAATTTAAAAAAAAAAAGAAAAAACCCACCCCAACCCCTACCCCACCCTTCCTCTCCAATTGGCGGCCAAAATGGGAGCGGGGTGAATCCCCTCCCCAATTGCTGTCAGAAACAGGCCGCTTTTGCAATTTTGGGGGGATTCACCCTTCTCCCCCCCCCCCCAAATGCTGTTAGAAATGACAGCAGATCGCCCCCTATTTTAGAAATGGCCTGTTTCTGACAGCAAATAGGGGAGATTTACCCCTCATTTTGGCCGCTAAAAACGACGGCATTTTGTTGTCGTTTCCGGTGACAATGCTTGGGTTGGGTTGGGTTGGGTTGGGTGGGTTTTTTTCCTTTTTTTTTTTTAATTTTATAATTTTTAAATATTTTGTTTTTAAAATTAAAAAATTAAGGGTATAACCGTTATTTTTTTTTTTGAAAAATTGACGGAATAGTGGGAAAAAATGACTTATTGTGTGAATTTATGAAAAATTAGGAGTGCAAGAAAGCAAAAAAATTGGAGAGGCAGCCGATTCTTAACTCAGAGGTTGAGATCTTTTGTGAAAGGGTTAATTTGACAAATTATCCCCAACCTTTAGGTTAAAAACTGGTTTTGTCTCCAACCTTTTTTAAGACACCCCACAGCCCTAACCTTTGACAAATACACACAAATCGTTTCGTCTTTAATATTTTTTAAGACACCTCACAGCCCCCAACCTTTGACAAATACACACAAATCGTCATTTTTTTCACTATTTCATAAAATTTTCAACAAAATGACTATTATAGGAATGGCAGCATTCCAGCAGCCAAATAGGGGAGAGACTATGCTGCCGTTTCCAGCAATTAAAGTGCTTTCATTTCTAACAGTACAAATGGGGGAGTCTTCCCCCATTTTGTCAAAGTGCTACCAGAAATGGCAACACCGCTGCCATTTTTGGCAACACATTAGCTATTGGAAAACGACAGCATTGGCCACCGAAAAAGGGGGGAGAATCCCTCCAATTTACTGCAATTTCTACTGCCATTTCCGGTAGGAAATGGAGGGATTCTCTCCCCTTTTGGCCGCCGAAATGCTACCATTCCGGAGGCGGAATGGCCAACCGCGGAATGTCAGCATTTCCGGTTGCCAGTCGGAGCGGAGGGGAGCGGAGGGGAGGGGAGCGGAGGCGTGGGGTGTTTTCTTTTCCTTTTTTTTAAACCTTTTTTTAAAAAGTTTAAGGGGTATAATCGTCATTTTATTAAAAATTTTATGAAATAGTGGAAAAAAAAAGATTTTTGTGTATTTAGTTGGGGGCTATGGGGTTTCTTAAAAAAAGTTGAGGATGAAACCAGTTTTTAACCTAAAGATTGGAGAGGATATGTTAAATTAACCTTTTGTGAAATTAACCCTCCAGAATAACGGTATGATATTTTTTGGTAATTTTCCACTCTTTCGTTTATTCAACAATCTCTTCCTTTCCCGCCACTCACACCAACAGAACTCTCTCTCTCTCTCTCTCTCTCTCTCTCAAACGTCCCCTTCTGCCATGAACGAAGCTTCAGCCCCACTTATCCCCATCATCCTCGTCGCCTTCCACTTCTTCCTATTTCACAGCGACGGCGCCGCAGCTGTTCCGCCGACACTGCCGTCTACCCCAGCCACCTGCTCCAACGAGCTGGTAAAGTTTTCTTCATGTCTTCCGTACATCGCTGCTTTCCCCAACAACATTTCAGAAACTCCTCCACCTCAATGCTGTAACCGTGTTTCCCTCGCTTTCCACTCCGGATCTGTCATCTGCCTCTGCTATTTCGTTCGGCGGCCTGGAATTCTTGGATTTCCTCTCAATTCTACTCGGCTGATGTCTCTCACCTCTGTCTGCCACCTTAAGCATCGTAAATCGAAGCCCAATTTCTGTCTCAAATCTCTCTGCTCAGGTTTGAATATATATCAGTGTATATAAACTTCGGTATTTTTTATTTTTGTCTAGTTCAATCAATTGATCTTGTTCAATCGACAGAATCACGATTAATCTGGTAATTAATGTATATATCAAGTGAAGATAGTGAAATTTTGTTATTGCGAATTTTATCTTTTGTGCGTATTTGCAATTAAGGGTTGGAATGTGCATTCAGACGGACAGTCCTTGAGATCTTGCTCATAAATTTCGTTTTCGTTCATTTCATCCAAATTCTTTTGAGTATGTTATTAATTTTGTGAATTTACAACAGGTAAATATTGTGAAAAGTCCATTTTGTAAATGTGCATGAACCTTGAGCAATGGCAACTGCTTCGTTCTATTTCTCTCGATATAAGATAAAATTTGAAAATCAAAGTTCAACCCATTACGCATTGAGTAGGAATCCTAGAAAGAAACTGATTCAAGAATTTGATTGTTAGAGTTTGAATTTGCACTTTCTTCACAAGCCCGATTGATCACAAGACGTTACACTGTTTTCGTGGGCAAGGCTTCTTCATTTGAAAGTCCTGTGTGTGTATATCAAGTTTGAAGTTCAAAACTAATGGAGTAGAGTGAAGAATGTAATGCTCCAGTTTGAAGTTCAAAACTAATGGAGTAGAGTGAAGAATGTAATGCTCAGTTGATTTCTTTGTGTATCCACCTTAGAAATTACACTAACGAAAGATTTTGTAAATAGGATCAGCTGCCCTGCCTCCTCTTAACAGCATTACAGGTTAAGCACCTACCATTCATCTCGCTTCAACTTTTTCCTCTCTCTCTCTCTCTCTCTCTCTTTCATTTTGGCATGATTTAGGTATTTAGATTTATTGGTTATTTTGCAGATCCAGACCATTCAAAGCCCAACAACTCAGGTAAAATCTGATCCTATGGGTACATTTATTGAATCAACAGAGAACATCTTCTGTTGTATGAATCCATCTTATTCCATTACAATTTATAATTCTTTCCCGATACTTCCGAAGGAAAATATTGAATAGGAATCACCACTCATCATGAACCATAGAATAGGATTCCATGAATAACTGTAACCATAAAATAGTAAATATATATTTTCATGAGGGTATATTAAAACTTTTCTTGGATTAATGTTTGTGGAAACTAGAACTTTAGTTTATTATTATTGTTAATGAATTTTGGTTGGAAACAATTTTAGATCTTCACTCCAAATCATAGGCAGAATTCCATGCTTTACTGCATTGTGTCTGGTTACTCGCTAAATTGGGCAGTGCCATGTCTTGGTCACGGAATTTAAACGTTTGGTTGTCATTCGTGTTTGTTAGTTTGGTTAACAGAAAATTTGAGGCGACACCTTAAGATCGATAATTCTCCATGTCCATGAAATGATTGGACGAACTTGAAATTACTCAAATGTATTTAACCAAGCATTTGTACTGCTACTTGCAGCTGTAGCCGCTCTACCCACACAGCAGAGATCGCCTCATGAATCCAACAATACTCTAGTCACACCAGCAGCAGATCCAGCTAAAGATGAATCTGACAATACTCCAGTCGGACCAGCAGCAGAACCAGCTAAAGATGAATCCGACAATACTCAAGTTGCACCAGAAGCAGAACCAGCTAAAGATTTACCCATTCAACAAAGAAATCCGACTACACCTGCAAGTATTTCATCTGCTACAATAAGGACTCATAGTCGAACTTCCCCTGTAATCATAGCTTTCTTTGCTTGGTTTAAGTTTTACAATTGCATGTAATAACCCCCTATGAAGCTATGATTCATCATTAGACAGCTACTATAGTCTGTACAAAACAGCCTCGTGAATAACATTGCAAAAATTCCTTTCTTATACATCACACAAAGTGTTTTGAATGCATGGTACGGCTTTAGAAACAGCAAAGAGTTGCAAAGAGTAAAGTTTCCATAAAATATGGAAATGATTGTACGGGAAAACTTCAGGAAACCATGCAAGGGCTACATGTCAAAAATGTCATTCAACAAGTTGTTTCCAACCATCTAGATATAATTACTATGCCTGAAAGGCTATCATCCTTCAGCACATCAGATGGGCGAGAATTTATCTCACAACTCATCCCACGGAACATTAGAGGGCTTAAAACTGTTTCCTGCACTGTCCCGCTCATCAAAGGGCTTCAAGTCATTTTCAGGCTCATCCCAAGGAACACTAGAGTGTTTATAACTCTTCTCTGCACTATCCCGCGGCACATTAGAGGGCAGATCGGAAGTCGTTTTCTGCTTCACCCCACTGGTCATCAGAGGGCTTCAACTCAGTTTCTGGCTCACCCCACTGAACATCCTGGTTCTTAAACCCATTTTCCTGCTCGCCCCATTGCACATCGGACGGCTGATAATTGTTTCCTTCATCACCCCAGCCCCACTGGTTATCAGATGGCTGACAGTTATTTCCATCATCCCAACCCCACTGGGTATCAGATGGCTGACAATTATTTTCATCACCCCAACCCCACTGGGCTTCAGATGGCTGATAGTGATTTTCCACTTCATAGCCTGAGTTCTGTGTTGGTGCCTCTCCAAAGTCTTGTTCAGTGAATTCCTGCCTTTCTGGGAGAAAGGTACCCTTGTAGGAACCATTATCTACACAATACCACAGAAGCCTGTTCCAGTATGGATCCTACAACATTGCCGAAAACCATGAATATTAGCACATGAATGAACATATGGCGTGTATTGCGAAAATACGGAAGCTGCATTATCAGGAAGAATAAGTTAATTTTACCTTGCAAAGTATGTGAGGATTCCCGATAACAATGAGCAAAGATTTAGCTCGGGTGATTGCAACATTGAACCTTCTAGAATTGCTCAAAAATCCTAGATAGTGTACTTTGTCAAACTCATTGTGTTTTACAGTTGATCGTACAGTAGATATGATAATGACCTGCCTCTCTTGTCCTTGGAATTGTTCAACGCTGCCAACTTTAATGTTCGGCTTACAAAATTTTTCTAAAACCTGCCTTATTTTCAGAACCTGTTGCCTGTAAGGCGTTATAACCCCAATGTCTTCTTCCTTCAGTCCATCATGCTCTATCAGGTCCTTAACAATTTCCACTACCTTGCTTGCCTCAATTCTATTAAACCACGAAGGATTACTTCCTTCTCTCTCATCACAACCTTGAATACCAATGAAAAGCAAAGGGAACTCCTTTTTTGGGAGGAGATTCTCACGGGATGTGGAAAAACATGTACTTTCCTTGTAGCATGAGATCAATTCCCCACCATAAAACAGTTCAGAAGGAAGGGACAGAATTGCTGGGTGAGATCGATAATTTCTAACCAGTTTGGTTATGTAATTCTCATCTCCACTACCATATAACCTGCAATTAAACAGCCTCTCCAAATATGAAGTTCCTAATCCATAGGTTTCAGCATCTTTAGAGAAAACTACAGGACCTAGCTGCATAGGATCTCCAGCGAGAACAACAACCGTATCCTTCCAACAAAGGTGAGATAACGGAACCATTGTCTCTGGCTCTGAAGCTTGACCTGCCTCGTCCAAGAATACATACGAAAAATGGCCTCTCCTTATGCCTTCCGTGTGTAGAAGAGAGGCACTTGTATAGGTTGATATAACGATCCTATACCGCAAAAGGTCCCTGAGTTGAGGACACTTGAAAGTAAAATCTTCAACAAAGCAGAAGTCAACAAGATCAGGGTTGACATCCTCAAAAGGACGTGTGATTGCATTGAGCCGACAGATTTCAGTTTGCTGAATCCTTACCGACTTGTTTCCGATCAGTCGCTCAAGGATATGGTCAGCCGCACTATTTGAAGGTGCACATACTAGAATTCGGGCATTTCGCCTTTTTGTGTAAATCTGCAGGATAGCTTCAGTGAGAGTCAATGTTTTTCCAGTACCCGGAGGTCCATGAATCACATATGAAGAACCTCCTTTGCAGGCGAGGATCATCTTGATTGCAAGTGTCTGCTCCTCATTAAAGCTACCTGATATTGGCACCAATGATGTCGGTTTAATCAGCTTCCTTTTAGAAGATTCTGATGGGAATAAAAAGCTTCTCTCCAAATTTTCAGCAGCTTCAATTGCCTGATACAACCTTCTCAGCTGAGACGGTTGTAGTTGAATTGAACATTATAAAGATTGTTTTCCCTGTGACTCAAGTGAAAATTTTTGTGAAATTTCAAATATATCTCTTCAGCCTCGACCCTGTGAATGTAGCCCTGTCAGCGAATAACCTGAAAGTTAGTCTCCTGGAAAATAGTCACAGATTACATGGAGTAAGACAGGCAATAAGCCTATGTGTACTTCGAGGAACATGATGAGTTCTTCTGGGAAAGATGTTAATGAATTAAGGGCTAAGCCCTTTAGGCTCGCTGATGCATCTTAAAATTTTCACTCACAAGAAAAGATGAACAATAATTTCATGCCAGGTGGGGTATATTTGAAAGTGTAGTTTCACATAAAGGAATAATAAATTAATAACTGGATGCCAGGTAGGCACCATTGGCCAGCAGTGTAGAGTATAAAGGACTGAGAATGTATAATCTTATTCTTCATGTCGTCCAGTTGCTTCTAATATTCCACTCCTCACAAGCATAAAGAATTCTTCGTTTGGAGAACCGAGATAGCTTTTGAATTTTCAGCCACAGACGGAACATATATATCACACACTTGAAATAAACAATATCATATGTGTTAAGATCTTCCCAAACGAAGTAACCCTCAGACACTTGAGATGTACAGCAACTAAAAATAACAAATCATTAGCATTTGTACAAAGAGTGATCCTATAGAGCTCAATTTAATGCTGAAATGGTGAATAGGTGAGAGGGTGAGTAAAATGAGGACATCAGAAAAAGCTCCAACGATGGAGGACTAATGGGCTTTCCAGCTAAGATGCAAAAAGTAACTGGAAAAGAGAAGGATATATTCAGTTTATACATATAGTATTACCAAAATTGAGTAGCTTAAATTTAGAAAACTATATGGTGCATCATGAGTTAGCGCAACAGAGAGATGCACTGTGTTGAACTTTTGTGTGATATAACACACTTCTAAATGTCAGTATGGAAGTAGTCGTTTCATGATCATGTAAATGTAGTAGAAAGAAAGGTAACAGATGAAGGATAGAAGGAATACATTTCTTCTCTAACCTCTAAGGATAATACGAAATCAATAATGACTCGGAGTGGGCAACTATTCACAAAACCAAAAAGCATATCTTTTACACATGCTTATAGCTTAATTAGAAGAATTTTTCATGATAGTGAATTAATAAATTCTGTTGAGCAATGAAGATAAAATTGTAATGATTTCAAGTTTCTCTTCTTTTAATTCATTTGATAAAACTAGTACAGGGGATGGCTTATATGGCCCAGTTGAAGTATGAAATGAAATGAACAGAAAACTCTAAAACTTGAACTACGTACTCTACTTCATGGCATGTAGGGGCATAAAAAGAAAAATAAAATAAAGAACGAAATAAATAAATCTTTTATGAAGCAAGTGGACCAGGATTTTTGCACTCTCAGGTTCAAGCAACAAACTGAAATTTGTTCTTGATGACCTCTAGAATTGTACACACACCATAGATATATTATTAATAATGCAAGTCTAGTTGTGGAGAACTACAAAGCAAGTGGACCAATATAAATAGTAAGTACTACCGATAAAGCTCTTTGTAAGTTATCGGAAGATAAGAGTTCAGTTAAATAAAATAAGTTTGACAAACCTGATAAGTATCTTGCTCAGTTGTATCCTCAGAAGCAATCTTCACGAATATAAAATCCCCATTCACGAGTGAAGGCCTTCTTTCAGCTAAACCCGGGACCTCAAGGGATAATAAATGATTTTTCTTACTCTTCATGGTGACACGCTCCATGTCATATGTCCGCATGTCTTCCTGAAATGATGCTAACTAGAATTAGTGTGCCTTTTCATCAGAACAAGAATTTAGAGAAAGTGTAATTAAAAAAAAAAAAAAAAGGGAACCTCCATTTTGATTTCTTCCATGACCAGTAATGTTTTGAAGAATGAGCCATAGTTTCCTATGGTTAAACCCTCATTGACTGGCTCCGGAATCAGCTTGTTATTCACCATGTCCCGGATATCTGTTGGCACAGGATATTCAGGTAGCCGATGCTTAAACCCACGATTTGAAGACTTGTAAGGACGTGAACCCCCAACATATGCACCATCTGCAGCAAACACGTCAACCACTGCTGGTTTCTTTTTACGAGCTCTGTAGAATGGTTTAATAGAAGATAAAGATTGGGAGACCTTATCTTCTGCCAACACAAAAACAAGCCTTTCTATTGTCTCATCCCCCACACTGAAGTGAACAGCTGCAGTGTGCAAGCCAATTTCCTTAGATTTGCAAGATAACCAAACAGTCAAAGTTTGACCTGGTCTTAGTATTCTATCCTCCAAGGAGAATGACTCTAAGAATCCTTGGATGTATTCCTCATCAGAATCAGCAGTTGGAGGCTTCATCAAAGAAATGGTGAAGGAATCCGGAGGTTTTGCATCATATATACTGACAGACCAGAGATCTAATGATTCATTTGTAGTGTTCTTTATGGTGATGGAATCAGCAATTGCTTCTCCAACAAATCCCGATTGAGGCTTTCCTTCTACTAAAGGAAATGGAACAGATATACTGACGACATCACTCTCTTCAGCCGGATTATAGCTACAAATAGATTTACAGTTTTCAAAATCTATGAATCCAATATCGCCTTTGTCTCCAATGACGGAGTATTCGTCATCGGACTTGTCACCAGCTCTACTCATCAATGCAGATAATAAACTTACAGAAAGTCTGCCAAGGACAAAAGGAAGTTGCTATGTGACGTTTGTTTTGTCAGAGAATTCAATAAAATTTGGAACCTAATAGTAAAATGTAATACACATTCAACCAAAAAAACACCAGCAAAACCAATTTAACAAATAAGTTGACAACCAGAGGATTGTTTAATATCTTTATGAGATTTCTTAAACCAAACAGTATTGCAGAAATAACATTAATAATGTTTGGGATACATAAAATTATAATTTAACATGTATCTTAAATGCATAAACAAAAAGTAGTCGGTTTTCGTGTGTCCCAAAAATGTGTGGCGGAATCAATGTTTGACCAAATTAAGTGGACCTAAACATTTGAATAATTTTGCAAGACATCCGTCAATCAGGGCTGTTGGAGGAAGATCTGAAGGCACAGACTTCCAGGAAGATGAAGAGATTAAGACAAAATCTTTGAAATTATCGAGAAACCAATGTCCAGTTTGAAACTGCAATACATTAATTTGACGATAGATGATTGCACAAAGAGGATTTCTAGATTGGATGCAGATGGTTGGAAAACACTCAGGTGTGTTTGATTGGAAAGAGTTAAAGGATTTGGAATTTACTTTCCATTGAAAATGTCCCCCCCCCCAACCCCCCACCCCCCCCCCAAAAAAAAAAGGGAATTCATTTTCCTTGATTTCAAGGAAAATCTCCACTTTTGGCCTAAGATGAAAAGTATTTTCCATGGAAAATGAGACTGTGTTTGATTAGCCTAAGAAAATTTGGGTGGAAAAATAGCATTTTCCATAGAAAATAATTTCCAATCAAATGCACCCTCAAAGTTTTGGGTATTCCAGAATTTACAGAAACACACTGCAGATAAAACCAATCAAAAATTTATTGAGAATAATACAATTTTCGCTTGCTGTTGATAAGTCAAGTATTGAGAATAAAAATACAGTAAAGCAACAATAGTGTGAGTTTAGGTGGCATACAAGTATCATTAATTGATAAATAAATAATCAAAATTCACATTTAAGACACTCCATTAATTATATGTCTTATAGACAGCATTATTCAGGGAGTAAAGAAGCAAGCAGCCTAGTTGAAGTGTAAAGATTCTTGCATAATGAACTTAATGACAACAATGACATATATGTACATAAATCACAAATATATGGAAGCAAAGATATCAGCTACATTAAAAGGACATCAATATATGGATGAATCAAAACAGATCAAATTGTAGCTGTTGAAGCAACTATAATGGGCATGCTAGAAAATAATTTTGGGTAATATATCATTTGAACGACTGCCATGGAAAAAAAATTATCATTTAGCAGGACCAATAAAGTTAGTAAAACTTAGAAGTTAAGTTAAATAGCGTCAAGAAAATTAAATATACTTATTTATATGCTACAATTTACATTAATTCATCAACATGCAATCCTTCTGAGGATTTGCTCCTGGCAATCTTCTTACTTTCTTGAGCCTATGTCATGCACTCATCCCGGCGAGTCAAAAACAGAAAATAAAATTGAGATTTCATATGCATGTTAAGCAACTCACTGAACTTCAGAAACTTCTATAGTCCCAAAAAAAAAATTTCGTGTATAAGCACCTATACATAAAAATGTAAACATACGACACACAAGACTGTTCATTTTTAAGTGTTTAGAATTCTCTGTCTGCTCCTATTGTTTCATATTCAAGAATTTGAGGAGGGGGGGAGGGGGGGGGGGAAATCAGCGGCAGAATCAGGATTTGTGTTCAGTGCAGTCGGAAATTTTTTACCTTCCTAAACTCTATTTGACATCTCTCATTAATCCATCTTTGACTAAGCATGCTTGTAGCCCATGCAGCAAGAGTTTCCAAAAATTTTACTTCATCAAATTGAAGGCCATCCTTTGCATCAAATCAAAATATCATTTGCATTCCCATTAGTTGCCAAATAGTATCAAGTTCCATGAAACTAAGGTTTGTCCAGGCTTGTTTTTAAATATTTGACATGCCAACTCGATGCACCCACACCTACAATACATATCTATCAAGGAATTATTAAAATGACTCTTATCCTTAAACTCATGTATTGACATCAACTGATGCAACCATAGGCCCAAACCAAGATCTCAACAACACAGAGAACTGAAACAATAGTCACATAATTAGGCTCTATGGTGGTAATAACATCTCCTGAGACCATTCCAATGCTAGCCTCTCCCTTTCGACAAAGCCGTCAACCAATGCTCTCTAGGACACCTTATCTCTATGAGGTATTTAATCAACGGTTTATTTGCATCTTCAGACTTCAAACTCGCCACTCCTCACAAACCCATCAATCATATTATTCCAAGACACCTCATTCTTGAAAGCCATATGATCAAAAACTCAACTTTGCAAGACCCCTCCCTAATAGTTGGAATACATACCTGTTTTCATCTGCAAAATTCCCTTTCTTTTCCCAAGTTTCACTTTCTTCCTTGTGTGATGTGTCTGTAACTAACCCGTTGGGAACAACTTCAATCTTTATTAAAAAAAATAAGAAATCCACCGACCACACTTGTCCTTGAGAAGCTCTGCCCCTGAGGTAATCTCTAGATTACATGCTATGTTGTATCCATTAACAATATATCATATTAATACAATGTAGATCAGCATAATCATCTTATGAGCTGGTTAAAGTTAAATGTGCATATATGACTTTAGATAGAGAAAGAATGAAAGCAACCTAGCAGCAAAAAATCTTCACACTATTCAGTACTAAACAAATTATCCAACATGCAAAAAATCCCCCCAACACAAAAAATAAAAAATAAAAAATAAATAGAAAAGAAAATCGACAGAAGAACAATGGTTAAATCACAACCACTGGTCGCTTCCAGAATATAGAAATCATACGCCACAGTAAAATATCTCAACTTGAATTCGAAATCAATCAAAAATTAGGTTCAGTTTCACAAACAAGATGGACACAGTAAAGAATATAACTTTTCTTGTTCATATAATTTGAACATATAAAGAACTCTGATTACCAGATTACCTCACATGATCACATGAAACAGCAATCAAACTCCAAATCCAAATGCAGGTAATTTCCCATCCAAAAGCATCCGAAATTCAGTGAAACAAACATACAACATATGATCAAATTACATAGAAAAATGGGTAAACGGAGGACCAAACCAGAGAAGGAGAAAGAAAAAAAAAATTACCTTGGAATTAATAATGTGCTCAAACAGTTGAGGACGCACTAACAGAAAAGATGAAATGACTTGAACCCTTCTAGCTAGCCTCCTATAAGCATTAAAACTTTGCCCAAAAAGAAAGAAAAATGATGGGTTTTCAAAATGAAAAGCAGTAGCAGAAAATGCATATGAATGGCATGCTTCTTGGGTTTAAAAATTCATGAATAGGAGAGTGAGATGAAAGGGGGTTGAATCTGAATAGCCAAATTGCGTTTCTCCTTTTCTCCCCATAAACACCGGCTACGAATACTGAACTGATGAGTTGCACTTGCTCAAAAAGGCAGACTTGTTTGGCTTTGCTTAAGTTACTTTTCCAATTAAAATTTCAATTTGTGTAAACTGTTTTGTTTTTTATCAAATACTATTTTTTTGAAAATACAACTAGTTAAACCACATGTTCGTTGTACGAGTAAAAAAACTTACTAAAATATATTAGGGTTTTTTACACCTAGCGTCCCCAACCTTTCACATTTTTACGGATTACGTCCCCAACCTTTGTTTTTCCTTCAGTACGTCCCCAACCTTTAAAAAAATCTCTATTTCATAACTGGTGACGGAAACCGCCAAATTCCACCGTTAAAGTCGGAGGTATTTTCGGTAACATACAAAAAATTGATATTTTAATGCAAAAAAATAAAAAAAAAAGCAAAAAAAATTTTTTTTTTTGAAAATTTAGGGGAGGGGGACTCCCCCCTTCTGCCATTTCCGGCAGCCAGAGGGCTACCGGAAAAGGAAGCTGTGCTTGTTGCCGGAATGGCAGCAAAGGGAGGAGCCTCCCCCTTTCCGGTAGCAAGAAAAGGCCCTTTTCTTGCTGCCATTCCGGCAGCAAGCAAGAGGGGAGACTCCCATCCTTTGCTACCATTTCCGGTAGTGCTCACCGCCGGAAATGGCAGCAAGGAGGGAGTCTCCCCCCACTACAGTTTCTAGGCAGCAGGTAGGCCTGGGCATAAAAACCGTCAAACCGGTAACCCAAACTGAACTGAACTGGTTTGGTCCGGTTTGGGTTGGTTTTTTGGCTTCCCGGTTTGGTTTACGGGTTGCAAAAGTGTGAACCGAACTGGTTCGGTTCAGTTATCGTGTTTGACCAGAAAAACTAGTTAAACTCGAGTAAAACCGAACCGGCAGCACCCTGTTCACTTTAACCGGTTTAAACCGATCGGTTTGAACGGTTTGGTCCAAACCGGTTGAAATCCAAAAAAACGAATTATATATACATATATTTTTTTCCCTTAAAAATATGTTTCCAATTCCACTTTCCAGCCATAAACATTGTCAAAATTCAAAATAACACTCTCATCCTAACACTTTCTAACATCAAAGCATATCGTTCATATGTGTCTAACCTAACACTTTCTCAACCTAACAAAACTCAGCAGATAGACCATTAAATAACTTTGTAAACAATAACCAAACCATTACAAAACCCTAGATATAATTCATCTAGTGGCCATCAAAGTGACTATCTCTTGAACAACCACGGCCGCCACCATATCCACGGCCACCACCATCGTAGCCACGCTCCCGGCAGCCACATTCAAACTCAAAATCAGATTTGGCACATCAAAATTTCTCCAAGGTGTTGGATTGCATCAATGAGGTTTGATTTCCGTCCCTTCCGCTACTGCTGCTGCTACCAACGCCGCCTCCACCGCCTCTGCTGACGTTGTCTGCTGCGCATTGATGCGCCGCCCTACCACGGACTCCTGAGCACTCACTCACACTCTCTCTCTCTGTTTAGGTCTTTAGGTGTCTGAGAAGTGAAACCCTAAGGCCAAGTCACTTTCTCTTTTAAGGGATGAAAATGAGCCTAAAAAACAAGGAAACTTGGGCCAAATTTAAGTTTAAAACAAAAAAAATAATAAACAAGTATCCAACCCGATAATCCGATCCATTCAGTCGGGTCGGTTTGGGTAGGATACACTGGCCCTTCAGGCTGGAAAATTGAAAAACCGACTTATGTCAGGTCGATCTCAGGTTTGGGCACAACCCGGCCCAACCGACTCGATGCCCAGGCCTAGTAGCAAAGGGAGGAGTCTCCTCCCACCTCTTGTTGCTGCTATAGCTGGCTACCGGAAATGGCAGAAGGGAAGAGCCCCCTTCCCTCAAAATTTTTCAAAATTTTTTTTTTTGCTTTTTTTAATTTTTGCATTAAAATATAAATTTTTTGTATGTTACCGAAAATGCCCCTGACCTTAACCGTGGAATTTAACAGTTTCCGTCACCAGGAACGAAATAGGAGATTTCTTTAAAGGTTGGGGACGTACTAAAGGAAAAACAAAGGTTGAGGACGTAATCCGTAAAAATGTGAAAGGTTGGGGACGCTAGGTGTAAAAAATCCAATATATTATTAGATAGTTAAAAACAAATTTGCATATTTACACTATGTAAAAAACATAAAAATACAAGTATACATTAATTGAATCAATAAAATCGATGAACTTAGTAATCGTAAAATTCATGATCGTTTAGAAGATAACATACATTCTTACATATAAACCTTCATACATATATATAATAATGGAAAAAATACTTATTACCCGCCTCATTTTAAAAAATTCTAATAAAACTAACAAATACAAATATATATATATATATACAATGCACTAAAAAAATTCAAATAACATTAAGCATACCAATACACACAGTACAGACGGTGAATTAACGAATTATGATGGATTAGAGTTTGTTTTAGAATTGACATTTCAGATTTGATATTTTAATTTATTAGTGAAAAAGATTAACAAATAAAACAAATGGGTAAAATGGTTAAGGTTTAGTCATTAAACTCAATTGTCATAGGTTCATTGAGTTCTTTCATAAAATTTTTGTTAAAAAGAAAGAACAGTTACCGCAAACTTTACCAAATAAAAAAAGCGAGAAAATCACCGTACAAAAGGTACTGAGACTTAAGTAGATTAATTAATATATATATATATATATATACACATATATTACAAACTGGATTGCATCGATGTAAGTGTGCATACTAGGCAGTATGTATTACAGTAAATTCGATATAATCTGAAATGATATAATCTCACAAGTTTGGCACCATAAATAATAAATATAATAATAATAATATTATTATTATTATTATACTTCAGTCAAATATATATATATATATTACTATACTTAGACAGTGGACACATTCCTCTACATTAAAAATGCAGGAAAATTTCCAAAAATTTCTCTCGAATGTTTTGTAATGAAACTTCTCACCTCATGTATAACGTATATAGATGCACTGCCATGTGTATTTCATTCGTGTTACTTAGCTTACATCTATACACGGAATAAAAAGTGAGAATTTTTGTTACAAAACCTTAAAGAAGTTTTAGAAAGGAGCCCTAAAAATGCAATAGCATTTCAACTCTATGTTTTTAGAAAAGAGAGATTAGAAGAGAACAAATCTCTATCAACAGTCCAAGGAAATTTTAACTTGCGACTCTTTGAAAAGATATATGTGCGCTTGTTCTTTGAGGTTTGTTTTTCCACAGCAAATTTTTTCAAAAAATCAAATTTATATCAACCACATATTCTCTATAAATAATTACTTTTCGTATTTCCTCATAATCTATCTCCATTTTTTCACCACATATCTCAAACAGCAATCCCCTTAAATAAAAAAAGGCTAAAAACTAGCCCTAGAGGACAAAGCTCAACCACCCATACTAGCAATAATGCTCTCCTCTCAGCAATTTTTCTATAAAACCAAATTGACTTTTTTATAAAACCAAAAGCTGTGAGGTGGTGCGTACAACCAAGAAAAGACATGACGTGTAGATCTATTTTTTACAACCAAAATTTCAGACGGGCCCCACAACCAAAAATCTCGCAAACCCAAACCCACCACCTAAAATTTCTCTTTCGCTCTCTTCAATCTGTAGAATTGCCTCCTCTGATCTGCAGAATCGCTGGCGACTGTGAAGCCGTTGGCGACGAAGCCATCCAAAACCACTCCCCGTCGTCCCAAAACTCAGTATCAACAAAGATTCATCATCAGTACTCCATATTCCATTCTTCTAGTGACATCCCAGCAGCACTCCTTTTCACATTGCAGCTCTTCTTGTCATTACTTTCAGACGGAAATGGCTATACGAGTCGCTTTATTTTTTATTCTAGCTCTTGGTCTGTGTTGTCTTGCCTTTACATTCGAGCCTAAACCATTACAAGATATCTGTGTTGCTGATCCTACTAGCTCAGGTATAAATGTACATTCTGCAAGAACTCGTTGCCATTTTCGAGCTTTTTACTTTCTAAATAAACGCTTAAATTCTCTAACATGTTCTTTTTTCCCCTGTTTTTCAGCAATAGTAAATGGTCTAGTCTACAAGAGCCCTAAGCTTGTTCAAGCCAATGATTTCTCCTTCAGTTGGCTGCATTTACCTGGCAACCCTCTAAAAAAGTCATTCCCGGGTGACACCGGTAACCATAGCCCAATTACTGGGACTAAACACTCTCAGCATCTCAATGGTTCGTGTAGACTAAGCACCGTGGGGGATTATCCACCGCACACTCACCCCATGCCATGAAGATTTTAATAGTACTTTAAGGTTGGTTTCGTCACCTCAAACCCAGAGAACCACCACATTACTAGCAAACTGACTTGTAGACGATGAGCCTTTAGATGATTCTCCTTTATATGATTAAGCTTTATTCTTATATATTCATTTACCATTTAGCATTGATTTTGGCTATCACACTAGCTTAGATAATTTGCTACTTTTATTAGTTGGTTTTGGCTGGCTTCGTTGCCGGCAATTATGTAGATCGGAAGGGAGATGATTATGCAGATCGAAGAGAAAGAAAGATTTTGGGGGTGGTTTGAAGAAATCAGACAGTAAAAAATCGGGTAAAATTTTTGATTTTGAGTTTTCACGTAATTTTGGTTGAAAAAACTAGAAGGGTGATGCTACAAGTAGGTTCTAGTTCAAGTTTTGGTTAAGGGTTTTTGACTTTTTCCTGGAAAAAAAGACAATCTCACCCTCTGCATTAGTTTTCATATTTTCTATGATTTTCATGGCTCTGATACCACTTTGGAGTTGACCACTGAAAAACAAAAGCAAAATTTTTTATCGAGAGGAACAACCTCATAACAAGTCACTCTTGATGAGATCTAATCTCGTTATGAGTGTACTCTTTATCATTGTATGCCCTGAGCATAAGATTTAATTCTCTAGTGAACTGACTAATTCTTTTGCTCACAATAGTTTAGCAACACAATTGTGAAAATCTTGTCTTTTTAACCAAAGTTTGTCAAGAACCTGGTTGGTTTCTCCAATCTTTTTATCTAGTTTTAATATGTCCACATGATAATATGGGTTGAAGAGAGTATAGTCACAATGAATCTGTTCGGGATGTTGACCTAGATTAGGTTGACTGATTAACACTTGAAGTATAGATGGATAACTAGAAATCATTTCAATAGGCATGGCTTGAATTAGATCGGTATCAAACTCAACATTATTTCAGTGTGTGACACTTAATTCAACGTGTGCTCTTCCGATCTATAAAAATCCATAGTTGCTCAATCAAACTTTTTTGGTTAATTGCTCAGTAGATCTAAAGTATAACCTTGTAGTTTGATAGTTGCTACTATCTGTTACTGGAAGTAAATAGAAATTCACCTTGTTCATATGCATATTATCTAGCATGATTAATAAATATTAAATACTTAAAAGTTTTTCTTAATTATTTAATGAAGGAGAAATCTAAGATACTAAGCCACATAGATGCATATTAAACAACTAGAACTTAGGAAATTATATATTTATACCTTCTTCTTGTTATGTGGGATATCTCCTTTAATGGGTCTACTACGCTTCCTAGTGATGCTTTTTTGGATATATATCCTGGTTGTTCCTCACAACTGTGTCCTGATGTCCTCTAGCAATCAGTTCCTTCTCACGACCTTCTGTCAATACGGAATAAGGCCAAGGCTATAGACAAAGTCTTGATCCATACGCATGGATGAAAATAATCTTTAAAGGCAAGGTTTAAGAAATAGACACTTTTATTTATGAAGAAGGAATAAGGATTATAACTTCCTTATCTTGTTAATTTACATTAAAGTTGGGCTGTAGCCCTAGATTTCTATAAGAAAGCTTCAAACTTTCATTATTGTTAAGAACATCAAAAAACTATATGAGAGTTCAGGGATAGTTCAACTTCGAATGTCCTCTTTCTCCTAGTAATGCTCCTTTTATAGACACAATAGGCATCTACTTTACATAATGGTAGGATCTCTACATTTTACTATTTCAACAACTGCCTAGTGGAGAGGTCCTTATGCCATTATCATGTCTTGGTGAGCCAGTAATATCAGAGTGTCGGCACCACATTTTCTTGCCACTTGTTAGTGCAATGATGTCATTGCATACGTCATTCAGAGTCTGGGACATATCCAGCTTGCTTTAATGGAAACTCTTCAACTTTTGCTTTGCCTTTATTGCAGTGTCCACATGCATGATCTGTTCCAAGCACATTCTTTATAGCACTGCACATTTATCCTTTCTCAAGGTCTGGACCATTCCATTCATCCAGGTAGAATGTCTTTTCAAAGATAGCAATTTTCTTTGCATCCTTCTCATCCAGAAGGTCCTTGGTTGATGGCGTCATTAAGATAAACTTTGATGAATGGTTTACCTTAATTTTGGAGTTTGCATTAATCCCTCTAACTTTATGCAAGAAGGATCTGAATGACTTTGATCTCCATGTCTTTAAAACTTCTCCTATTATCGGGGTTCTTTAACAACTGGTGCTGCCAAGACTTTGTCTTGCGAGGCTATTCCAATCTCGATGAAGTGCTAACCTTTGTAAATGTTATCTTCATTCCAAAATGGGATAGTGGTGGTAACCGACAAGAAGATTGTCTTCTCATTGGTTTTAAGAACCTTAGTCTTCTATTTTAGAACTGATTTCACAAATGATAGGTTTAATGCCGAGATTTCTTTGGCATCTTGGCTGAGATATATAAACTTGACTAAACCATAATTAAATGATTCAGCAACAAGTTTTGGAGCTGCTCCTTGGAAGAATATGAATTTCCATACTCATCACAGGTGCCTACAAAAAGGTACTTGGATGTAGCATCTCCAATTGCTCTGGCTTCTACTTCGAGGCTGACAAAGTTGGAGAATGATGCTTTGATTACTGAAGATTCTTTTTCAGTAACCTTTTCCTTTTCAAGCTTGAGGTTAATCAATCTGCTTGGTAAAGGTGCAGGGGCTTTGAGAACATCTTCATAGCTTCTCCTTAACCTCTGGTATGATTCGATCATTTCTTGGATCTTAGGTAATCTGATTACATGTGTCCCGCATGGCCCTCTAGGTCTGAATCATGTTGGGAATAATGGGAAAAATAATTGATCAGTGATGTGTTACACTGACTTTGGGCTCACTTGGTGGCCTTTTTCTTTTCAGTACTAGTTGTATTCTTTTTTGGCTTTTTCAAAGGTTTTGAAAGACTTGTGTCTATATGGAAGTCCTTTTAACCTTGGGTTCCACCGTTTTCCATTCCTTGTAGTACCCACAGTCTGCTCCATCAAAGATTACATAAGCTTTTTTGTAACCTGTAGATAGATCAAAAGATACTAATGGGTTAGGGGTTTGGACAGATGATGAGTCCAATGTATCCGTTTGACCGGTCTTGACTTTAGGCTATTGTGGCCTAAACTCTTGTTCCTAAGTCTTTTGCCTTGAGCTTTAGGCTCGTTTTGAAGGATAATACCCTTCTTAGTATCAAGATTTTGTGGGTTTTTCATAGTTTGTATCTCTTTGCCATTTGATGTACCTGAGATATTTTGTTGCTCAGCATTTTCATCTGTTGATATTGCTGCATAACTTTCAGTTGATGAGGATTTTGATTCCTCCCCCTTGAAAGCAAGAGAGCTTTTTATTGCTTGTAAAAGTCAAGCTTTGTGGTCATGAATGATAATTCTATCGTTTTTTCTTGAATTTGAAATTCGAAGTCCTGGATTTTGTTATCCAATTCTTCCATCAGTAGAAGTTTTAACTATAAGAAATAACAGATAATTCTCTGGTTAAGGAATCGGCTAAATAATTTTTTTCTCCTTCAATAATTTCAATATCAACGGTGTAATGACTATACCACATTTGCCATCTAACAAGGCGTCCTTGCTTGTAATATGCAAGAGTGTTAGTTTTCATAAACGATTTACAAGTAGAACTATCAGTCCTAACAAGAAATTTATTGTTAATCACATAAATTTGAAATTTGGCAATAGCATTTTTAACAGCTAAAATTTCTTTTTCATTTATGTGGTAATTCTTTTGTGCTCCTTGAAAGGTTCCTGAAGCATAAGAATATAAATATTCTTCATCCTTATGAGCCAGTTTGGCTTTAAGGACTGCTCCCCAAAAGTCTCATGAAGTGTCTGTTTCAATTATCATCTTGTCACTTGGTGTTGGATGAGAAAGAGATGGTAAGTTTGCTAAACTTGTTTTCAATTTTTGAACATATACTTTATTAGTATCTGTCCAATTCCAAGGCACATTCTTCTTGAACTTTTTCTGAAGCAGTGCTCTTTTTTCTACTAACATGCTAATAAAATCTTAAGCATATGTTAGACATCTAAGAAATCTTTACAATTGTTTGACATCTTGAATTTCATCAGGAAATTCAGTGATGTGTTTAAGTATATGAGGTTGAAGTTCCTTATATCCATAAGCAATATTTAACTCTAGATACTTAATCTTTGTTTTGAATAGTTCTTCTTTCTTTTAGAAAGAACTATTCCAGCTTGTTTTGCAGTTTGCAATACCTGCAACACATGCTTTTCATGGTCATTTTCATTATCTAAAAATACTAGAATATCATCTATGTAAACACAACAATATTCTCGTAGTTCCCTGAAAATGTTATCCATATGCCTTTGAAAGATTCCAGGGGCTTGTTTTAAGCCAAATAGAATGACTTTCCGCTGGTAGTGTCATTGGGGACAACTAAAGGCAGTAAGTAGCTTAGATTCTTCGTCAAGTAGTACTTGCCAAAATCCAAATTTGCAGTCAAAAGAAGAAAATACATGTTCTTCTCTTTTGAGTATTAAAAGGCTTGCCATATTTGGGATAGTATAGGCATCGTCTTTTGTTGCAGTATTGACCGCTCTGTAGTTGACAACCATTCTAGCTTGACCTCTTCTTTTTTCTGCTTCTTTTGTCATGATCCGCTCCACTTTGACATGATATTGTCCGCTTTGAGCATGGTCCGCATAGTTTTGCTCTTGGATTTTCGCTCAAAAGGCCTCATGTCAAATGGAGTGGATCTCTTGGCATATAAACTGGTTTTCTTTTCTCTACCCAAGCGATGTGGGATTGAGGCTATCACAGTCACTCCACCTAAAGGGGGCCCAACATCCTCGTTGGCCTCACTTTCGGTTGGGCTCTGGTCTGATACCATTTATAACGACCCGCTCCACTTTGACATGATATTGTTCGCTTTGGGCCTAACCCGCAAGGTTTTGCTCTTGGATTCTCACCCAAAAAGCCTCATGTCAAATGGAGTGGGTCTTATGGCTTATAAACTGGTCTCACTTTCTGTACCTAAGCGATGTGAGATTGAGGCTGTCACAATCACCCTACCTAAGGGGGCCCAACGTCCTCGTTGGCCACACTTTCGGTCAGGCTCTACTCTGATACCATCTGTAGCGACCCGTTCCACTTTGACATGATATTGTCCGCTTTGGGCCTAGCCCGCACGGTTTTGTTCTTGAGTTTTCACCCAAAATGCCTCATGTCAGATAGAATGAGTCTCTTAACTTATAAATTGGTATGTCTTTCTCTCCCCAAGTGTTGTGGGATTAAGGCTTTCACAATCACCTCACCTAAAGTGGTCCCAACGTCCTCATTGGTTTCACTTCCGGTTGGGCTCTGCTCTGATACCATCTGTAACAACCCGCTCCACTTTAACATAATATTGTCATCTTTAGGCCTAACTCGTACGGTTTTGCTCTTGGGTTCTCATCCAAAAGGCCTCATGTCAGATAAAGTGGGTCTTATAGCTTATAAAACGGTCTTACTTTATCTACCTAAGCGATGTGAGATTGAGGCTGTCACAATCACCCCACCTAAGGGGGCCCAACGTCCTCGTTGGTCACACTCCCGGTTGGGCTCTGCTCTGATGCCATCTGTAGCGACTCGCTCCACTTTGACATGATATTATCCGCTTTGGGCCTAGCCAACACGGTTTTGCTCTTGAGTTCTCACTCAAAAGGCCTCATGTCAAATAGAATGGGTCTCCTAGCTTATAAACCAGTATGTCTTTCTCTGCCCAAGCGACGTCTTTCTCTAAATTGTGATAGCCTCAATACCTCATCGCTTGGGCAGAGAAAGACATACTGGTTTATAAGCTAAGAGACTCATTCCATCTGACATGAGGCCTTTTAGGAGAAAATCCAAGAGCAATACCATGAGGGCTAGGCCAAAAGCGGACAATATCATGTCAAAGTGGAGCGAGTCGCTACATCTTTTCTTACCAAGAAAGCTGGTAAAGAAAAGCATGGCATGGAAGGTTCAATTACTCCCATTTCAAGTAATTCTTTGATTTGTTCTGCAAATTCTTTTCTATCCTATAAGGAATAGCAATGTGCAGTTGATCTCAACTTTCTTTTGAGATCTGCTTTGAGTTCAAATTTTGCTTTCATTCCACCTCTATTTTGACTGGATCAAGTGGGTTTTCTGAACAACATTCATCGAGAGTTTTTAAGATTTGTTCTCTGAGAGAATTTATCTTAAATCTCTGTTCTTCCTCCTGGGTAATATTGACCATTCTGTTTAGTACAATATTTTGTCCTTTGAGTTATGGAGGAGGTTTCTCTTTACCTCTGATCTTGTGCATCTCAAGGAATTTATTTTGGAGATAATTGAATTTTACAGCATATCTCTACTTTTTTATCCAAATTTGTTTTCCTTGTATTATAAAGTTGATTTCATCTAAATTCTGCATAATCTTTTATACAGCAAACAAAAGTTGTTACCGAGAATAAGATGTATTCCTGTTTCTATTTGGTAGATAGATGGAATCTTGAAATAATAATATTTATGGGTTAAATCTTTTATCTCGATATCCACATTTTTAACAACTGTGTTAACTCTTACAGATGATTGATCTGTAATTTTAACATTAATTGTTCTATTAGAATTTACCCAATGTACTTTAGGTATAATCTATTTTGATGTTATACGCATGCTTGCTCCTGTATCAATGAAAGCGTTAATAGTGTATTTGTGATATCCATCAAAATTCAACTTACATGCAATATAAATTGAATTAGGGTTAGTAATATTACCGTACGTACTGATACCTGGTTTGAAGCTAGTCATCTTCTGTTTTTGATGAAGTTTCTTCCACTGATACTTCTGTAAGATAATACAGACTTCCCTGATCACTGGGATCCTCAATTGGATAAAATCCCTGGTGGTCAAATTCTTCAAAGATGTTGATCCTTTGATCGTTATTTCTTCTGGCTGGGCACTCATTGGCATAGTGTCCTTGTTCACTGCAAATCCAACATTTATAATTTTTCTTTTTTCTGGGGCAGTTTTTTGCCTTTTCATTTGAGGGTTTTTTATCATTCTTTCTCCCCCTTTGTTTTTGAAGTATTTTCCTATAGAAAAGTATTTCTTTTTGTAAGGTTTTTTATATTTTTTAAAGACAAACCTCTTTTTCCTAGATTTCTTTCTAGTTCTTTTGTTTGGTAGGTAGCACCCGTATGCTCCCGTAATATCTTCCATAAATGGTTCACAGCTAAAGCCTAATTTAAGCATTCTGCGTGCCATTTGCTTCATCTGCCTGTGTATGTAAATACTTCTGCAGTTTTCTTTCATATAGTTTTTGACTGTAGTGACAGCCAAACCTATAGATCCTTTAGCTGTAAGATGAAGTTTTTCTCCTGCTTGGAGCTTCACAGCTTTATTGAATCTTTTTAAAACTTCAGAATTGTGTAGTGGTGGAAGTTTTGTTAAAAACTTCGTAACATATTCTGGAAAATCATCAAGATTACCAAATAAGAATAACCACTTCTGGTATTCACATTGGTACTGATCAAATTCTTCTAAATCACAACGTTATATTAGTTCAAGTTGTGTTTTTGCTTGTTCAACCTTTTCGGTGGTGAGAAATGACTGGTAGGCTTTGTAAGTCTATCCAACGAACATCTGAAAGATTTTTTGAACAATACCGTTAATGAATCTAGTAAGATTGGGTTGGTTATCATTTGTTAATGAGGCTTCAAGCCAAAGTGCATTGATTTGTTTATTAGTTAGGGTTTCTAAGAGATTCCTAACATTTCATCTAGCACTTGCCTTGATATAGTTCCAAGCTGAAACTTCTTCTTTGTCAGCTAGGGATTACCAATCATGGTCATTACTAGATTGCTAAACCATTCTTTGATTACTTGTATCAGTAACACAATCAAGGTCTAAAATATATGATAAGTGTCCTACAGTTTTAGGAATAAAACTTAAAGGAACATTTTCTCCAAAGTTTGTTACCTAAATACCTCTAGTTCGTCTTAGGGGTATAATTTTCAACAACTCTTTTCCCTTCCATCTCATTTGAATAAAATGGTTCATCCTGTGATTTAGCTTTGAGTTTTGAATCACTTATGACAATTCCCGTGGTAAGTATTTGTGGAATTGTTACTTCAATTTCGGATTCTTCTGAATCTGAACTTTTTTCCTCTATTTATTCTTCTTCGGGTTCTCCTGTTCAAAAGAGAGAATTTTTTCTTTTTCAATAAGAGTTAGTTGTTTACAATAAGTTGTAATTCTTTCTAATTCTTTTTCATCTTCAAAAGATAAAAGAATATTGAGTGTACTGAGGTCGTTACCACTTTGGTAGTCTTCCTTAATTTTTCTCCTGAGAAACTTCATTTAGGATATTGGAATATACCTGTAAGCATTCCCAATTTTGAAGTTCCTGGCTTAAACTGTCCAAAATATCTCATTTCTGGTGGACGGGTGACATCTGTAGTAACTTGAGGTTGTGGGATTGGTTGTCTCCCAGCATTTTCTTGTTTATTAGTAGCAGTAATAACTACTTCTTTCTCTCCATGGCAGTGTTAAGATCTGTGTGATAGATCTTATTTTTTTGCCTTATAGAGTCAAGATCTGATCTTAGATGATTAATCTATTCATTCAAATTTCTGATTTCTTCATAAATATTACTAATCTTAATATTTTCAGTCATTAGCTAATACTTATTTTAAGTATTTGCTCATCTCATCAATCTTATGGTGGAGTTCTTCCAAGCTTATTGCAAGTTGGGACTCACATTTTTCAGTGATTTTTTGCTTTTGTTTATCATCCGTCTTTAAAGGAGTCGTGCTTGACTCACCTTTAAGAAGTAGTCTGTCTTGGGTCTTGATTAAGGGTTTTACCCTTAAGTCTAGACTCCAGGTTTGATCTGGCTGAGTAAGAATATCGAACTCAGTTTCTTTGACCTCAAGATAGTCCTTGAACTCTAGTTCATAGGTTATCCTTATGTCTGCCTTAATTACTGCATTGTTATGACTATTGTGAATAGCATAACTAACCAGATAAGTAATGGAGAAAGGTACATTGTTTGGTTTAACAAGATCCCTTCTACAATAATCATAAACAAATGATAATATGCCATCAAAGTCTAGGTCATGAAGAGATACAGAAATTTTTAGGTGTAGGGTAAACTGAAGTTTACCATATGTTAAATTTCCTTGAATCATACCCAAACATCTTTCAGTAGGATTTTAGATGCGATTGTCAACTATAGCCATCTCGATCGGCTGATCTAAATGGGCTGATAGTGTGCTTTTAAGATGGACTTAACAGCTCCAATTGTTACCCAGTAAATATTTTTTCTGTCAGAAAAATCTACTTTTTGTTTGATTTGCCTAATGTCCTCTTTACCAAGTAGACAAACACTCGTTCTGCAATATGCATGTTGAACATATAAAGCAAATTCTTTATAAGATATGCCATAATATATATTCCTCTCTTTTTTAAGTGCTTTTACAAGAAAATTTCTTTTAAAAGCTTATCCAGGTTTTAAAGAAAAATCTTTTTCAAGAATTCTTTGGAGTTTCTTTTCAGAAACTACGATATCTCCTAAAAAATTCTTGTGACCCCGTAGTATGTATTTCAACAAATTCAGAAATTTTCCTTGAGTATTCTGAATTTCTTTATTTTCCATGATGTCTAAATGCGTAATGCATAATAAAACCATGTATATATCTTTTTCTTTGCTGTTCCAAAATTCCGACAACGTTTATCAATGTCATTAATTGCTCTTGGAGCAATCCCTGCAAAGATACCTTGTTGATATCTATTTTGATACCAATTAATTCTTTCATTATGCCATCATATATGATCAGTAACGACAATACATTATGCACAAGTGTATACAAATGGTAAATTTTCCATTTGCCTTAACATTTTTTGAAAATTTTTTCCCATAACAATTAAGAATTGTTATAAAACTTTGTTTTTGCTTAAAAAGGGTATTTTTGTCATTTTACTCAATGGCCTAAAGCAATGTCTAGAGCAAAACATACAAATATCTTTTCCCAAAAAGTAGATCTACATGGCATGTTTTTGCTTAGGTGTACACACCACCTCACAGCTTTTAATCTATATATTATCTAAAAGAGAATAAGTGGGGGAAATATTTTTAGACAATCCTACCCTTACTTATTTAGTTTAATTTCATATTTACCCTTTGACATTATTAATTATTATTTTGATTTTATATTTGAGTTTTTTTTAAAGTAAATCATGCATTTATAAACACATTAAATTAGCAGTTTAACACTATATAACCAACTATAATTGTAGCAATATGAAACTATCTACATCTACATCTACATCTACACTATATCTAAAAGAGAATAAGTGGAGGAAACATTTTTAGACAACTCTACCTCAGTAATTTTAGTCTAATGTCATATTTTCCCTTGCCATTATTAATTATTTTCATGCATAATTTATCTATCGTACGTCTAATTGAAGATGTTTGAAAGTTGAATTCATGCATTCATATCTCATGATGGTGAATTAAATGAGTATGTAAGTGTGGGTGACCAAATTTAATCACCAGTTTGGAATTTGAACTAAAAAGGTTTGGAATTATTCATGCAAACGGTAGAATGGCAAAATGAAATGAAATGGTGTAATGGCAAAATGAACTCCGTTATCGACGGTCATTATCAAATAGTAGGATTAAATCCCTACTAATTCTCATAATAATAAGCATACATCAGTTACACTAAAATATTTGGCGCATTTAAAAATAAAAAAACAATTGTCACATTTATTTGTCCTGTGCACACTTCAAAATCTCCTTTAAATTACTCTCTGTAAATATCATCCCATTATTTACCTCTTTGTATCCCTTGAGAACTCAATTGGAGCCATAAAAGCATCATCTTTTTCTATATTCATGATTCTTTTCAGCGGCAACTGAATTTCTAACTGAAATATCTTCAGGCACATTTCCTATTTTCTTCGAGTGTCAAAGTCTATTGACTGTCCACCTCTGATAGTATAAGAATCTAAATTTACAGAACTCATATTTGCTCAATTCTCAACCGCCTTTGACTATTTTGCTTTTGCTTAGTGAACATGATCATGTAGTTTGTTATATACTTTGACTCTGTAAATGTTGCTAGATATTCCAGAATGAAAATAAGAGATCATCATGTCATGTAATTTATTGTTTACTTTTCATAGCAAAAATTTTAATGCTTCGATCTCCATGTACATGGGGGTTATACGCAATGAAGCAAATAGTAGAGTAGCTAAAAGAGATAGGCATGAGATAACCTCTTACAACAGAATTCCAATTTGGGTTCAAAGAATATACTTTCAATAAGAGTCTCAATCACAATATGATTGAGATAATCTCATCTGGCAATGCATTATAATAGGATTTTATTAGTCTTTTTATACTGCTCAATGCAGAATATTTGAAAACTACAAGAAGATGTCACTTCAAGCTCCAATGTCTTAAAATTGACACTGTCAATTTGTCATTGTATTTTTTTTTTTTTGACAAAAATTTGTCATTATATTAGTGTTTTTATAGAATCATTAATTTCAGCATAAACCATGCTGATTGATTCTGTGTTGAGTTGGTGCTTGTATTTTGATTTCTTTAATATCCTTTCTCTTACACTATAAAGTAGTTCGACATACTACAAATGAGGGTTGCCTGTTTCCTTCATTGGATTTTTTTTTTAATATTTTACTTCAAGGCAAGATTTAAAATTTATTCGATAAATTGCTTGACCAACAAATATAAGAGAATTTCCAAGTCAGATCAAAAATTTTCTTAAATGTTAAAACTATATATATTTGAATGAAAAAATCATCTCATAATATTGTTGCACAACTACGTACAAGGCACGTGATGCGTACTAGTTTTATAAAAAAGTTACTTTGGTTTTATAGAAAAATTGCTCCTCTCAGTCCGCCACCTGCCTATTGCAGGGTAACGGAAAAAAAAAATTCCTACACTGACAAAATACCGGATAAATTTAAGGGGGCACCACGTGAGAAGCAAAAAACTTCTGAAAAATAAAATTCTCGTCCTTCATATAAACTAGTAAGCACTGAACAGAGTTCAGGCGACATAGTACACAGCAAACACAAAGGAATTCAAGTGCTTGAAGATTTCAACAGCCATCTAAGATTTCAAGATTGATCAGCTAAGCATCAAAAACGATAAACACCCCAAATAAAACCTCTCAAACCGCAGCTACAGGGGCATCCTTGATAGATTCACGCCAAGCATATTCCCTTGCTCCATCTTGGTCGACGATTTTGATTACGAAGTTTGGTGGGGCCACGACCAGCCTACTCCGGATTTCCATTATGACCTTGTCAACTAAATTAACGGCTTCCTCAACTGTCATGTCTTTATGGTAGTGCCTATCCATCATGGCAAGCGCAAAGTATGATCCATAACCAAATGCGGCTTTATCGACCTTGTGAAGCGAAGCAATATAATCAATGAAGTATAGGGATGGGCCTACGTCCTTGTCGTATCCAGCCATGATTATATTTACCATATATGGATTCTGAAAACAAAAATACACAAGACTAATTCATAACCAATTTTGAGTTAATATTCAAAACTTGAGTACATATCTACAATCCACTTATGAAGTGAGGAAGTCGTCCACAGAGTTAATAATATATATTCAAAGAATTGAAACTTAATTCCAACCATTTGGAGTCATCACTTATCACACCCTCCAACTTGCTCTTAGAGCATCTCCAATGCATGGCGGTAGTCACAGGGTAATGTGACAATTGGCAAAAAATGTGCTTATTTGGCAAATGAAATCATGACAATGTCATGCATTAATTTATCCAATCGCTAAACTCCTCGCTGTTTCACTTTACAAATACCTAATAATAATTTGCCAAATATAAAATGTGGAAATTATTGCATTAGAGAGTTTATTGAATGTAATGTCAATGTTCTTTGCCACATATACACCGTCAACATTATAGCACTGGAGATGCTCTTAAAGCTTGTTGGAATCTCATTATTCTTCTAAATTATAATTTTACCTACCACTGATTTTTACGTACCACTGATTTGACATTTAATTTGACAACGGCTTAATTACAACCACATATTTCTTATATTTCCAATACACATTCTACCTCTCTCCTCATTATAATTTCCCCAAATTTGGACACATAATGAGAAGAATCAAACAAGCTCTTAGTGAGATCCTCATGGATCTGTCTCTTTCAAATCTGTTTGGATGATAAATAAGAGGCTACTTAGATGTTCTATCTTTCCCCCTAAAAAGTTTCAGTAAACAAATATCAGGTGGCAAACCAAAAGCTTCCTTTAGTATATGTCATTTGTACAGGGCTTCTACGATGTATTGGCTCACTCATACTTTGGTCAATAATGTATTCTGCAAAACAATGTGATATAGAAAGAATCTAAAACTTCAAATAACAGTGATAGTCTAAATAGATTTCTCAAATTCACAACCATGTATTGGCTCAGACGCTCAGTCATAAATTGGTCAATACTGTATTCTGCAAAACAGTGTGATGTACATATGATTTCAATACCACTAACAGTCTAGATAGATTCCTTTAATTCGCGACCATGCGACTGCCTTCATCATTGATAAACCCTGCAACTTTCATGTACAAGTATGGTATCTCTTCAAGATCATTGTTCAAGAAAGTACTCTGTACTTTTCGAAACATGCTATGCAACTAAAAAGAATTATATTTTTGAAATATGAAAGTGTTGAAAGTTTGTAATTAAGTAATATAGTAGAAAGTTTGTAATTAAGTAATATAGTATAATGGTCAATTGATTGGAGTGTTTCACTATATGCAGCATTAATGCAGGGTCATTGTGTCAAGGAAAGATGAGCTACTCAATTACTAGACCAAATGATTAAAGCTGTATTTCAAAATCTAGAAGGTGTGTCTTCCCCCTGCCTAAACAACATTCATATAAATAACCAGAGGATCCCTACCGTAGCCTAGCCTAACTCCCCTATACTTTTTCCTAAAACTAAATATCTCATTTGTTGTTGAATCCTGGAAGTGCAAACAAAAAAAATACTAATATTTCAAATAAAAGGGGAGAAATCCTTAAAACACACCAAGCAGCTCAACTATAAGAATTTAGTTACTAGTATACCACTATGCAGTGGGTTCCGAAGGTAAGAATAAAATGGAGGGGAAAGAAGATGACTATGAAGAAGAGAAAATAAAGAAGATGAAGAAACGAGAAGAGGGGAAATGTATTTCTTCTTGGTCCCATAGGGGAGAAAACCTCCCTCACGGTCGGTAATTAAAATATTACTACATTTCCAAATATAGTATCTATTAGAAATAAAATTAAAATTAGCATCTTAGTGATGCATTAAAATATTTGGACGCTCATCTTCATTCCTTACTAGTTTCATACCCTATAAATAATGGACACAGATCTTCACTTATTACTATGTACCAGACTGTTCAATATATTTTCTTGAGCATAGTAATATATTAAAACGATGCTGTCCGCAATAAATTCAAGTCCCAAGATAGGTTTTTCAAATTCCACTAAAAAGTTACCAGAAAAGCCTTATCATAATATGCAAACCAGGAGGGAAAAAAATATAAATCTTCAGTTTCCACTATAAATATGTAAAAGTGCAGTCACTCTAGAAGAATAATGTACCTTTCTCAAGGCGGTAGCAAGCTCGCCTCGAGTAAAGTTCGCTGCAGCTGCAGTTGTCAAAGGGATGCCATTTCGGAACTGGTACAAAGCCACATTCTTTTGTATGTACTCTGTAAACTGAGCCCTATAACATCGTTATGGAAACAGTTTCAAACTACCATACTATTTAAAATGAGAACACAAGAGCTTTTGGGCTTCAAGAAACATATACACCACAAAGAAAATTAACCTGAACTTTATATATACTTTTCTTCAAATACAATATTTTAATTCCATTAACTGGACTCTGAATATTATTTAAGAAAGAACAAATTTTATTATCAGTGCAATAGTTACTATAAAATAGCAAAAGAAACAGAACCCATCGTAAAACAAGAAATGAAAAATCAGAAAGTTTACAACCTAAACATTAGAAGAAAAATAGGATAAAAATCTAATTTTTGTGGAAGCATGATCACTCCATCGTCTTATGTTTCTGCAAGTTCAATCAACAAAATCAAGAGCCAGAAGGACAATATAGATTTCGGTTAAAAAAAAAAAAAGCTCACACACAAATAATTAGAACCCCTTGTTGAAATAAATGAATTACACACACACATACATATAGACCATCAAAAAAGAAAACCACAAACACTAAATGCTTTTCTGAAACATTTAAAATTTGATCCAACGACATGAAACTGGGATTACTTCACTTAGAAACAGATTGATAAAAACTTTATTAAGGACAAAGAACATATAGTCAGTTAGAAACCAAAAACATTCCTAACACAATACAATAACAATCTAGTAAAACTTAATAGCAATGGTAAAGTTAGGGGAAAAGGGAAAAGAAACGCCTGATTTGAGGAATACCAATTGAAACAGCACACCTGCCATATTCATTCTCCGTCTTGTGCGCATATGTACAAGTACTAGTTTTACATTTTTACTCATCGAGTTACCATACCCTACTACATACACAGGCATACAAAACCCAAAAACTAAAATACCCAATTTCATTCAAATTAAATAACAAAAACAAAAATTCATAGTCAATCCAGGAAAAATAAAATTAAACCAAATACAAGTAACTACTTGAAACTGGGTTTTACCTGTCACCAGTTTCGCCGGAGGCTCCCATGAGTTTGTGCGAATCCAGGAGCATGATCTTGTCCTCATTAGTCTTGTGTACCAGAATACTGTGCACCGCAGAAGTGTCAGCAACAATAAGGGCAAAACCATCACATACAAGTCCAAAAACCGACTCCATTCTCCCTCACTTTCAGATTTTTCTCTATCAGATCTAATATTTCTATTGCTTTGTCTTGGAGAAGACGAAAGGAAAACTCGCGTTTTACAAATAGTCGCTAATGGAAATTGACGGCGTTTTGTAGCGTGTATACATAGACACATACGTATGGTTAAAAGAATGAAAATTTAACATTTTGGGTCCAATCCCTCCTCGCTTCAAGTATGGGGGTGAGGATCCATCGTATTCTCGGCCCGTCCGCAACCCATTTAAATATTAATTATTAATTTTAGTATATTGTGAATTTAAACATTAAATTTAATTGCAATATGTGATTTTTTGTTTGTTTTGTTAAATTATGTTAATTTTATCTCTGTGTTTAGTAAGTGCGGTGAGTTTTTATGAGGAAAAATTAGATATTATTAATACATATAGCAAAAAAATTAAACCGGTATTAGAGGAGATTATTATATCTCTTCCCCCAACCAAGTCCACTCGTTCCTTGCCCTGGTGCCAACTAAATGGGAATTGAGTGGAGACAAGAAATAAATTTTCTCGGTGGGGTCGGTTGGAGACTGGAATCCTCAATTCATACCGTTTAATTATCTATCCTGTCATTAAAACTATTCGATAAATTACCCTTTTTGCTGTGAAAACCAATTACAAAACCTTAAAAAAAAAAAAAAAAAAAGGAGTTGTTCAATTGATGGTAGAATATTTTGCAAACCGACAAATGGAAGCATAGGCATTTTTATTTGTAGGGGAGAAAAATTCCTTACAGTCAATAATAATGTTAGGTACTGTTTGATTGCAAGCATAGAAAATACATGGAGAGAAAACGAATTCTAGGCAATTGAATTCCCTATAATTAATTTTTCTGAGAAATGTCAATTACACGTGTTTGATTAACTAAATTTTTCACTTAGAAATAATAGCTATTTTCCATCTTTTAGTGTTTGATAGTTATTACTTTCCATAGAAACAATCTTTTTTCCCCAAATTTTTGTTATTTTCTTTTTGAACAATTATTTGATAATCATTATCATTTTCACCTGAATTATCAAGTTTTCTCTAGCAATTGTCTTAGCCTTAGGATGATTTATCTACCCAAACTTGTCATTCCATCTTATTGGACTTCCTCTCAAGTTGTAATATATAATAAACATTCTGAGTGTACTAAATTTTGAATTTTATTGATATTACGAGAGTTTTTCATTAGCTTGCATGAGATATTATTGGTGCACGTGAAATAAAGAAGAAAAAATAAAGTTATGGACTCAAACGACGATGTATAATTACGAATTGTTAAATGCCCATATTGTCTTATATTTGTTAACATTAGTAAGAAATGCTATGCAACATAAATCCAATAATAATAATAATAATAATAATAATAAGAGAAATTCGAGAATACCATCGGAAAATTTTGCAACTTAATAGATAGCTAAGGACTAGATGCAAGCTACTAATTAAATAAATGGCAAAGGCATCCTAAACTTGTGGAGGTGGAGTGCGACCGAGCTTCTCAAATGTCAACTCAAGCATTAATTCTTCATTAGTCAAGCTCATGAACACTTTAGTCAAACTTTCATCCGCTTGATACATTAATTAATAGAGGTTAAAGTAGACAAACCTTGATCAAAGTAGAAGAATTGTCGTTGAACTCGGGGAGAAGAATTCTTGATTGAAATTGATTACAAACAGATGTAAGGCTTGCCAAGGATATGTCTTTTTTCCCTTTGCAAACCAATGTTTTTTTCTTTCTTTCCTTTTTTTTTTTAATAACATTTGTAATGCAATTTATTTATGTTTTTTCAAATTAAAAAAGCCTAATATTAGGAAATACATGAAATTCCAATTCCCTAGAAAACAAAAAACTTAGGCCCCCTAAGGAAAATGTTTTCCTTGTTTTCAAGGAAAATATGCTCATGTGACTAAAAGTAGGAAAACGTTTTCCAGGAAAAAAACCAATCAAACACTGCTAAAGTGGGAATTTCGGTGGAAAATTAATATTTTCTAGGGAAAATTCTTGCAATCAAACACACCAAATTAACTCTGGTGATTAGTACCAAAATTTTAAAACTTTGGTGTATCTTAGGCAAAGCATTGATGATTGGTAGTGAAATTAACTCTGTTGATGTGTTATTTTTACGACGACGTCAGTACAGTGATTTTGACTGATGTAAAAATAGCTAATTAGGCAAATAATGCAAGAACTATAAACAAATACACTATGACATGATCTTGACGGTACATAATTGATAATTTTTGTCATTCAAATCTAATGGCTCTAGTTGATTTTCTCCATCACCACACACAAATAGTAGGACTCAATTGGCTAAACCTATAAATAGGTACTTTGATATGTACAAATAAAGATATATAGAAAATGCAAGGACTATACACAATTTTCATAAAAAATACTCTCACCCCGCTTCGCTTCCCCCCCCCCCCCCCGGTTCGATCAGAAGAAGCAGGAACGAATCTTCAATCCAAAAAACCACGATACATGTGAAAAAACAACCAAAATTCCTTCAAGAAAACACTTCAAATTGAGATATAATGATATTCATCATTGTCCTCTTTAGGCATAAGGAATCACTTAAAACTATAAGTCAAGAAATCAACTTTTTTACGGGACGCAATTCCCTCATAGAATTTACAAAAGCTTGGGGACAACCTCTAAGAGCGTGGTCTCTAAAGAAAACAACATAATCATGCTGATCTCGTCATCAAAATGACACGTCAACATAAAAATTGAAATATTAGCTAGAGTGGTAGTAGGAATCATTCTTAAAACTATAAAGTCTCTGAGACTAAGGTTTAGAGATTTATTCGTCAGGGACGTGTTTCCCTTTGGGAACTTATAAAATCTTGAGAGAATCATCTCAACAGTGCGGTTTCCAAAGATGACAAAATCGTGACTTCGTTGCCGAAGTGACAGGTTAACATACAGCTCAAGTGGTACCAATGATCACTCTTAAAACCGCAAGGTCCATGAGGCCAAGGTTTAAGGAACAATCCTTAAGAGACGCGATTCCCTTAAGGAATTTACAGAACCTTGAGGGAATCCACTTCAAGAACGCGGTCCACAAAAAAGACACAATCATTGTATTGACGTCGTCGCCAAAATGACATATCAATCTTAAAACGTGGAGAAATGCTATTTATACATACTTATTGTACAAAAATTATACACACCCCCTTGTATTTAAATGTTCATAACTCCATCTTCTTTGAAATGATAACTTTTTGAGGTGTGTGTAAAAAAATTTGTACACTTTGTACATACAAATGGCACTTCTCTAAAATGTGTGTTTTATCTTGACGTGTCATTTTTGTGATGACGTCAGTACGACGATTTTGTTTGATCACCCTTTAATCCATAAAGTACATGAGCCTAAGGTTTAGAGATCGATTTTTAAGAGACGTGTTTCTCTTAGAAAATTTACAAAACCTTGAGTGCAATCTCTCACTTCGTACAAAAACGTTTTATATTTTTCACCAGTAACGATACAATCTCTCATATGCACTTCATTTCATTCACTTGAGTCCGAGTTGTACCAGTAGTTGAACCATATGCATGCTTCACTGAAAAATGGCCCAAATCCTAGCCTCATTTAATTTGTGTGTTCCACGAAATAATTCAGGTGCTCCAAAGTGCCGTGGCCAATGAAGAATTCACATAAGGTACATCTATGTTCAAGAAATCGGATCTAACAATAAATTGGGATCCATAGATCTATATGTCAGTTCTTAATTTTGTTAACACAGTGAAGCATATTTAGTACTCGTGGAGTACATAATTTTGTTCTTGTTCCACATTCATATCATATTTTTGACAATTAACTTGATCGTTAGAGTGTATATATCAATATGTGTGTTCAATAAACACTTCCTTTGATATGACAATTGGTACATTTAATAGACTGTTCAAGTCACAATTAATTGACCACATAGTATTAATTAAATATATTTCGTAAGAGCGTCTATTTAATTTCTACATAAAACTATTTCACATTTTTGAACTTTCATATATGTGTGTATAAATTTGATTATTTTCACATTTATAATAATCCGATTCTCTTAACCTCAATCACCCTTCTTCGCGGAATGCCCTTGAAAGAAAAAGAATGAACAAGAAGTTGAAAACTTATAAAGACAACTTAATTAATAATGAAGCCGAAAATTGTTAGAAACTTCAGCAGTATAAGTTAACAGAACGTTAACAGAGACCTTTGTTAGAAAACAGAAGCCTCTGTTAGGAAACAGAACGTAAACAGAAGGTAAACAGAATGTGAACAGATACCTCTGTTAGAAACAGAACGTAAACAGAACCCTCTATTAGAAACAGAACATGGACAGAATGTAAACAGAGCCCTCTGTTAGAAACAGAACATGAACAAAATGTAAACAGAAAGACCGAGGCCTGTGTTTAACACATTTTCCTTAAAACAGATTCGTCCCCAATACGCTGGATGTCTGTTTCCCAAGATACAACGGTCGAGACCTGGAGGAAACCCGTTAGAACAGAGCAACGAATTTCCGACCCAGGCGAACCTAAAACGTGCCTGAACAGTATCACAATAAGAAAGTGTATGGTAAGAAATATGTGGAGAATTCGTGTATTAAATTCGTTCTCTAAAAAAGGCCAAACTTGGTTCTTTATATAGGCAATGCTAGGCATGTAAAAAGCCTAAAAATAAATGTGAATTCATTAGAGTTGAATGGCAACAACCTCAAGAGTCACCCGTTACAACTCTTCACATTTCAACACATGGTTTAAGTGTTTAAAGAATTCGTAGCTTATTTTAACAAAACTTGATCAGACTAGGTGCCCACTTTCAGTCTGACATTTGTGTACGCTGGCTGCGCTCACACACAAGTTCAATGGTCTGAAGTGTATTTCTGACCCGTGTCTCAGCTACACAATTTACACATTATATATATGTAAACAGATTTAAACGAGTCATTGGAATACTATTTTTCCAATGTGGAACAAAGTTCCCTAACACTTAAACTCATTTCTCGTGACAAAATTTGAAGCTCAATTTCTCATTCACCCAACAATCATTTTGGGTAAATAGATATATGATTTTGAAGCTCTCGATAAAGAGAACACAAATTAGAATTCATATCTCAAAACTTAAGAATCGGATAGCATTCAAAGTTACATCCAAAATGTCTACTTTTCCAACAAAAATCACTTATAAGTGAAGCCTCTTTGACATCATTAGAGTTTTGAGTTCTAACTATTACGTTCAAAAGACATTATCTTTGGGCGGGGGAGGGGGACAAGGGGCGCCCTTTGAAAACGTGCAATGGCATTTGTGGTCAATTCGGCTACAACGGTTGTATATCTGTCCATGTCCTTGGTAAAATTGCATACACTTGTTGAAGCACAAAACTTCATTTGGACACCCTACGTTATCGAAAACAAGTTGGCATTCCCCTTCGAACATCGCGGTTATCTCATTGACGATTATCCCTGTAAATAGCAACAAGAAGTTAAAATGGTAAATTGCCGTCTAATAATATTGTCAAAACGAGTATTATAAGAGTAATACATCAGCTAGCTCCATACATGGAGCTGGATCTGCCTCTATAAAAAAAGTGCATCGGGTGCAACTTAAGCCTTGAGTTGCACTCTTAAGCAAGAGATACTTCGGAGATGGTTACATTTTGTTACATTATTTTAGACCATATATGCCTCTTCATGATAAGGGTCCTCTTGACAAGGTCACGGTCTCTTTTTCTACTCAGAAAAATCTCATAAGATACACGAGGTTATAGGGTTTGTTAGTAAATTAACTTAAACTTGAAATCTGGCCAAGCCTATATTCACTATCGAAATCAATTAAAATCCATGGGGTGATTAAGAAGACTGTATTTTTTACAAAATTCATTGAAAATCATCATTCAGCAAGAAGAGAAAGAAACATAACTTACATACCTGATGCAAGCAAAACCATGAAGAGCAAAAGAGAGAATTTGATTCCCATCTTTCTCAAGAATTTAGATTAATTAAGAAATTATAAATATTGAATAATTTTTTTCTTAACGAAGTGGTTAGTGTGTGGTTAATCCCGTATGACAGCTTACCTTTTAATATTAGTATGGCAAACTCCAATAAATTCATGGGTAATAAAGTAAGGGTGCCTAACTGGGCAGACAATAAATTCATTTAATTTTCTTTAAAAAAATAATAATAATAAATTTATTTAATTTGTTTATCTTTTGGGATATTAATATTTGAAAATTTTCCCTGTAATCCATATAATTAATTGCCTGCCATATTGATTCCTTTGCATAATTGAAATTGTAATTTCTAAATATATTTAATTTATTTAATACTGTAATATTCCAGCTTCATTGTTTTGAAGTAGTATATAAATTTAATAACATGGTTGACACGGATGCTCATTTTAGATAAGCTTTGGGTTGTTATATCCATATATATATTGGCTCAAAAGGTCCTCATCTTTGGTGATTTGGTCGTTCTCGTGTAATTGGTCCTCCTTTTTTTTTTCCTCCTTTTTTTTTTTTTTTTTTGAGGACGGGGTATGATTTAGTTTCATCCTTATTATTTTTTTTTTGTTCCTTCAAAATCCATCCTTGCGATTTGTTTGTGGTAAAGTTTGCATTGTTTTTCTTTTTAAATTGAATCTGGTGTGAGAAACTAATTTAAATGCTCTGATCAGATCATGAGTCTTACCAATTTTGTCATATTAGATAGACATTTTTTGAAGGGGAAATTATACCATTTACTTCCACACATAGTTTTTTCTAAAAATATTTGGTTATGTTTAGAATTCTAAAAATAATTAAGGGCGTACTTGATTACATAAATTTTCAGTGGAAAATGTCAATTTTCCATCTAAATTATAACTTTTGTACGTTTGATTCACAATTAGAAATGGAATATATATATATATATATTAAATGGCAGTTATCTTGCATAATTAATTGATTTGTCTGGCACAATTAGAAATTTTCTCAATCTTTTCTGCCTAAAAGTGGGCTTCATAAGACTCCTCATCTCTAAAATATATATAATAAATAAATGCAATAATTAATTTATCATTATTATAAGTCTAACTATTATAATTATAAAACCATGCTTCTTTTTATGGATTATATTGTTTATTTGTAGACTAAAATATTAATGGAATATTAAGGGTACTTTCTTAGAATAAAATGATATTATTTACATTTTTGGGTTGGTATTGTTTTATGGGTATGCAATTTTTTATTCGAATGATATCGAGGGGATATAAGTATCATGCTACAAACTCCTACACAATATTAGACTGTTAACTAATATTATTGAATAAGTTAGATGATTTAAAATGTAAATTATAATTAAAAAAACTAGGTATTTTATCTATAAAAATATTCGTTAAATATTTTTTTTAATTTCCGAGTATATAATTACACGAACACAAAGTAATAAAAAATTCATAAAAATAAAAAATCTAGTGCTGAATTAATTATCTTACACAACTTTCCTAATTTTTAATTGTTTTTTATCCTAATTTTTAGTTGTTTTTAAAAAAAGTTTTGTAGAGAGTCTTAAAGATAAAAAATAGATTAAGTTTGTATGACAAATTTTGTCATCTGGATGTTTTTTATCATTTTAATTCTTAGACCTCAAATCATTGTTATTCTAAAATCATGCTACATTTTTTAAGTATTATATTGGTTATTTATTAGATTAAAATAATATAATATGGTACCTACACATAATAAAATTAGTTATTATTATCTAATTAAAAAAATAAGTGGGAGTGGATACATGTTGTTATAGGTATAGAATTTTTTATTCAAATGTGTATTGAATGAAAACATATATCATGGTATATGCCTGATATGCAATATTAAACTGTTACATAATAACAATATTGAATGAATAAGATAATTTAAAAATTAAATTATAATGAAACATTAAATGTGTACATAAGAAGGTGACTATTAATAATAAATTATTAATAAATCATTAATTTAATGTATCAAATACTAAGTCAAAACTACATATTTACTGATGTTGTTATGTGAATTTGATGTAAGGAAACTATTCAACATTTTATTGTTTATAATATTGAATAAATTAGATAATTTAAAAATTAAATTATAATGAAACATTAAACGTGTACATAATTAGGTACCTATTAATAATAAATTATTAATAAAAACATTAATTTAATAAAATACTAAATCGAAATTGCATATTTACTGATTTTGAAATGCAAATTTGATGTAAGGATAATATTCAACATTTTATTGTTTATTACTAAAAATTTTAGAATTAGTCTTCCCATGCAATACACGAGTGAGACTTCTTTTGGTTCCATCATTGGCGATATCATTGGTGCTGCATGGTGTTTTTTGATATCTTAGTATCATGTCTTTTCAGAAACTTCTTTTATTGTATTTAGTGATAGTTATACTTTTTATTTTTAGCTTTACATCTAAGGTAGGCACGGATACAATATTTATGATATTATTTTCTTCTACAGTACAAGCAAAGCATGATGCATCATGCATAAATTCATACATAAATAAAATAAGTTGTACCAAGTGAATATTTTTTGTGTTTTTCTGCATGAGCTCCATCCAATTGACTACATTATCTTTTAATATTCTTGCGGGCTCTCTTCATAGCACAAATTATGCTATCAAAATTTTAGTGTCAAGGTGTGTCATAAGAATCCCTTTTATTTAATCACTTATTTGTGGCACTTTTTTGTTTACGTTGTCACTAAGGAAAAAAAAAAAGAAAACATAGATTATAACAGCCTTAATTGTACTAAATGTTATTGAATTTTTACTTCACTTACAAATAGATAAATAATATTTAATTGTCAATAATTAGATCAGAACTTTAATTTAATAGCAATTAGCCATCTCCACTTTAATTATCAACAATTATATCACTAAAATTATATATAAGTGTAAGAAGGCCACTTCGTTGACGCTATATTATTATCATCATCATCATCATCATCATCATCATCATCATCATCATCAAATTGTAGTCCTAAACAATAAGAAAATGATCATTCTAAATGGAATATTTTATTGGGGAGGAAAGATAGAAGAATGATTTTAGAGTTCACAAAGCAATTAACGTCTGTCTTAACATATAATTTTAAATAAACTTTAACTAATTGTCATGTATCATAGAGATAGTCATGCTATCATGATGTTATATTGTTATGGAGTTTTTATCATTCAGATAGATTGTGTAGCGGCACAAGACTTATAATCACAAGACATGAAGATCGCATTGATTAAGCAAAAATTCTTTCAGGATTAGATGCAGAAGGAAAATTTTTTATTGTAAGAAAGAATTTGGCACCATTTGATCTAAGACTTCCTTTTACAATACAAATTGCCTTTGTAAATGTCATAATTTTTATATTCTTTTATGACATTAAGTTTCTAAATTCTTATTAAACTACTTTTGAAATATGACATTTTCACTAGATCTTTACCCGTGCATCACACAGGTGAAATATCTAGCTTAAATTATATAGGACAATCTTATTAAGTATAGTTTTTTTCATTTTCCTTAACAGCAATTCTCATATGTCCTCTAAGTAAAATATTTTCTATGGTAGTTGGAAAATATTTTCTTTTCTTTTCCATCCTTTTGTATTGAATGTACTATAATTTATTTTCTATGGAATTCAATTACTAGTAATTCAATTGATAAAAAAGTACTTTCTTTCCAAGTAAATTCCATGCTTGATTATTTAATTAAATTTGTCGCTGGATTCCTGCTGATTTTTGCCTTTTCTTTGCTCTGTTTCCCTTCTTTTTCCTGCTTTTTTTTAATTTTTTCTTTTCCCTTTTCTTTTTTGCTACGATGTTGTTGGTTTTTTTTTTTGGCTTTTTTTCTTTGTTTTTCCTATTCTTTTTTGAATTTTTTTTCTTTTATCTTGTAATAATTTTTTTCTCAAAGTGTGCTACATGCTAAATAATATGTGTTATACGTGGAAAAATCTATATTATGTGTGATACAAGGTTTTTTATGTGCGTAACAGGTTATACTATTTCGTAACAAGCTACATTATTTGTGTAATAATCTATGTTATTTGTGTAACAAGTTATGTTATGCGTAACATGGCTTATTATTTGTGTAACAATCTATGTTATCAGACAATCTATATTATTTTTATAGCAAGCTATGTTCTTTGTGTAACTACCTATGTTATATTTATAACAAGTTATGTTAGTTTTGTAACAGACTATGTTATTTGTGTCGTAAGTTATGTTATGTCCATTATATGGCTTATTATATATGTAACAATCTTGTTATTTGTATAACCAACTTGTTTTTTATTTAACAAGTTATTTTATTTGTTTAACACATTATTTTTTTGTGTAACAAGTTACATTATTTGCATAACATACCATGTTTTGTGAATTTAAAATAGTGTAATATCATTTGTTACATGAATTAAAAAGTGTTAAAATTTCTATTATATGAATTTAAAAAGAAAAGTGACAAACAAAAAGAAAAAAAAGAGAGAAACAAGAAAAGAAAAAAATAAAGAAAAAGTGGAAAAGAAAAAGAAAAGAAAAGTAAAATAAAAAAAAGAAATAAATAAAAAAGTTTCGGCCGTAGGATTCCGACCGGCCAGTCACTGGAATCCAACTGACCAGCAGCGGGGCGGGTTGAGGTTGGTGGGTGGGAATGGGGGCTAAAAAATATTATTTTTATTATTATAAAAAATAATAAAAATGTTAAAAGAAAAAAGAATAACATACACTATTATTCATGTAAATACCAGATAACATGCTATGTTATCCATTATTTTTGAAATAAATAAATATTACCAGGCCTGTGCAAAAAGACCGAAACCGAACCGAAACCGTCGGTCTTGATTCAAGCTTTAACTTTAAAAATTCGGGTTTGAGTTTAAAACTTAAAGCCCAGACGGCTATAATCTGGTCTTGGGGTTTGACATAAGGCCCGAAAAATCCCAGAAGCCTGAAAAATATGACTCAATATTTTGCAATTTGCACTATTTTCAAATTTTTGTTTTGACACATGATAGAAAAAGGTGAAAGAGTTTAAGTATGAGACATTTGTGAAACATAATCCAAAGACAATGATATGTTTGTTTTTATAGATCAGGTTACATATTTTTACATTTTATAAAAATAAGGAAAAAAAAGATAGTTACTTGGATAGTTGTAGGATAGTTGTTGTGTAGTGATTTAATTAATTTTGTATTCACTCTTATATGACATAGATTTGAAGGTAAATGAAATGAAATAGTTGAGTCAATATATGTGTGATAATAATTATATAGAGAAAATAGATAAGTTGGAGAGTAACAGCAGTTTAGAACATTGATTTTCTAACTAAAAAACATAATAAAAAAGACTCTCATGTACATATGAGATTTTTTTTCGTTTTTATATATTTGAAAATAAACATTGATTTGCCATATATACATATTAATTTTCTTTCTTTCTCATATTTAGACATTTGAAAAATTACAAATAAAAAAAAAAAACCCAAAAAGACCTGAACAATTACCTGAACCCAGACCGGAACTAAAACTGAACGGGCTTGCCATTTACAAGCCCGAAACCGGATCGAACCGAAAATAATCGGTCTAGTCTTGGGCCTTTCAAAACCCGAAACCCGAACACACACCCCTAAACATTACAAAGTATTACTAATAGAAATAACTTAGTAGGGGATACATAAAACTTTCCCATTTTTGGATATTATAAGGGGAATGGTGGGAAGGGAATTGAAAGCTAAACCTGGGGTGTGAGAGACTCACTTAAATGTCATTAGAACACTTGCATCTTAGCATTATTAGATAGACATTTTTATCCACTCATACTTCATTCAAAAATTAAAAAGAGAAATTAAAGAAAATATAAAGAATGTTCCAACCAAATTATAATTATTGAAAAAAATTAAAAATAAACAAATATAACAAAAAAAAAAAGAGAAAAAAAACTAAATACATTAAGCGACCAAATGCAAAAGAATAGCCAAAAGACCTTTTGAACCAATTAACCTTGTAAATTACAGGAATACTTTGCAGTTAAAATTTTGAAAGCTTTTGTTAGGTTACTGAATTGTTCGAGTTTAATTAAGAGCTGCGGTTTTAAAATTTAAACATCAACCTAATACCCTTTAATCGAAATGTTAATTTAAAAAAAAAAAATCGAAATGTTAAAGAAAGTGATATGCACACACCACCTGCCATATTGCCTTTTTGATTGGCGAAATCGCAAATGCACAATACTGTTCAAGTAGTATAGGACTAGTTGAGTCACGAATGTCGATCCCACAGGGAAAGTTGTCACCTATTTCACTTGAATCAATTTCACACCAATTGAATAAAGAAATTAAGAGTTTGTAAAATAATAGCGAGTTTGTTTAAACTAACAATTAAACGCTCTATCTATTTTAATCTAGGAAGGAACTCAAATTTAAGACTAGAAAATATATAAATAAAAGCGTTGAGACTCATGAATCCACAATAAACAGGCGTTCCAATTATGCAATCCTATTCATGACAATTCACCATCACGTACTCACAATAAGTTTCACAAGTTTAATTGAAAACCTCTCTCGAGCAAATTCAAATCTACCCAACCAAGTAAACCCACTATATCTCTATTTGAATTTCAACCTAGTTGAGTGTATTAATTGACAAGAAACTGTTTATGTGGTCACACAAATTATAAAAGTATATCTCTATCTTCTATACAGTTTATGTTTTCTATTGAAGTGCTAAATTGGTGACTTACCTCTCGGTTTCCTCACGAATTCACTAACGC